>JAWNKV010000965.1:0-136658 GCA_035041805.1 Amiota mariae | reverse complement strand
GATTTGTAAAAAAAAGACAATCTTAGAACAAAGGAAAAAAAAAAAACTATTAATGGAAAACATTGAACAAAATATTATTTCCTTTGTATATAAATTTTTTTTTAATAAAAATGAACAAATAGTTAAATGGAAAACATTGAACAAAATACTATTTCCTTTGTATACAAATTTTTTTTTAATAAAAATGAATAAATAGTTAAATGGAAAACATTGAACAAAATATTATTTCCTTTGTATATAAATTTTTTTTTTTTAATAAAAATGAACAAATAGTTTAATGTAATAAGCAAAAATCAAAATGGAAATGAAAATGAAAATAATCGTATAAATGCAGAAGACCATCATTTAAGACATAAATCAAGGATTAATAATTTCCTTAGATTAATTTGCAAAAAATAAAATTTGGAAAGATTTGTAAAAAAGACAATCTTAGAACAAAGGAAAAAAAAAAAACTATTAATGGAAAACATTGAACAAAATATTATTTCCTTTGTATACAAATTTTTTTTTAATAAAAATGAATAAATAGTTAAATGGAAAACATTGAACAAAATATTATTTCCTTTGTATATAAATTTTTTTTTTTTAATAAAAATGAACAAAAAGTTTAATTCAAAAATCAAAATTGCAGGTGATGAAAATTTGTCGTATGGCGTTAGAAGACAAAATTTTAAAATCAAAAATAATACAGAATTTTATAGAATAACATTGGAATGACTTGTAAAAGCTATCCAACAGCAAAAACAGAGGACATTCATAGCAAAGCAACATTATTTACAAAAGACGTCTTCAAAAAAATTCTTGTTATTATAAATATAAAAACCGAACAAATAAATGATAGAAAAATTAAAAGGCGTAAAAATATTTCCAAATTAAGAACTTCAAAATAAATGTAAATGCTAAGTCTTAAATTTCAACTGAATGTTCAGGTTTATGTGACCAGAGAACGAGATTTTTTATTTACAAAAAGAAATTGCAATATGAGCAACAACAATGAAATGTTGAAAAAAAAAAACACAATATTTTGAGTTTTATTCATGTTCAGAAGGAAAGAAATTAAATAAATAAATGGCACCTAAAACAAATAATGAATAACAAAACAGCAAGACGCAAAGAAACTGATAAAATACGAAGGGAAAAAATCCTTCAAATAATATTTTAATTCTATGTGGAATCTTTATACTACTATTCATGGTATCTTTATTCATACCCACCAATCATGTAAATTTTAAGACCCTTGGACTATTAGGAGGGGTAGTTCCCATATAAACCAAGATACAAATTCATGTTGTTATTAGAAAAACTTGTTTAATTTTTGCAATACGGAAATGAAATTTGGACGATATAAATATCTGATCATTATCCACTAATTATATAAATTTCAAGATCCCCGGATTACCAGGAGGGGTACCTCCCATACAAAACATGAACTTAGAACAATAATCAGAAGATATGAAAGGTGTGGGAAGAGTATTAATCTTCCTTTTTCTGTTTTTTTTTTTTTTGATGATTTCATTGAATTTTCACCATTTCCTTCAAAAATACAAGATTTAATTCTCCAACACTTATTATTTTCAGCCTTAACATGACGAACATTTGTTTCTTAGAGATTTCAAACTGGTGTAGTCCAAAGTATTAACAAGCATGATAATAAGAAGATCTTTAGTTTGTCTGTTATGTACATTAGAAGCGAATATAATGAAAGAAGATTGTAAAATTATAAAATAAAAGAAAAAATATTTAATAAAAAGAAAAATATACGAAATTTTTTAAATTTAATATTACATTTTATCAAAGATTATTATAGATATGAAAAGCAACGGCAGCACTATTACTACGTTCATCATCATCATCATCATCATCATCATCATCATCATCATCATCACTATTGTCATTAGAGCTTCTTAAACAGAAAGAAAACAAACGAAAAGAAAAGTGAGGTGCACGAGAAAAGGTTACAAGAAAGGGTCGAAAGGGTTAATACATAAATATTATAAAATCATAAAGTATTTGTGTCTAGTAATGTGTCAACTACTTTTCTAACTCATTTCTTGTTTCAGATATAACATCTTTATTATTATATTATTGTACAATATTTATTAGTTACATTTCTTCAATTCTGTTGTTTTTTATATTTATTTTTTCAATTAAAAAAAAAAAAAAAAAAAAAATTATAAATATGAAAATTGTTAGCGCATAATTTATTCCTTATTATTATTGATAGTCTCACTTTAGTGTACTTACTATTCATGGCTTAAATATTCCCAAAGTTCGATTTAACAAAATTTTACACAAATGTGTTGCAATTGTGTTATTATTTTCTAATGTTTTTGTTAGATTGCCTCCTCCCTTGATGTGCCTCTTGAAAATTTGTTCACTCGAATCAATGTTTGTTGTCATCATCATCAACATCAACATCATCATCAACATCATCATCATCATCATCATCATCGGCATTATTATGATTGTTTTTTGTTATTGTTATCTTTTGTTGTTTCTTGTTTATTATGCTTAGCATTAGCGATAAAATACAATAGAATCGCCACCAGTCAGTAGTTGAGTCAGTAGAGTCCAGAGAACCAGCAGAGTCCACAGACTACTGCCAGACTACAACTGCTATTGTGCAACCAACATAAACATAAATCAGTATTGCACACAACAAACAAATATCAAAATATCAAAATATCCTTATCCCTTATCACTGTGTTTTTGTTTTTGTTTTTGTATTTGTTTCCTTTTTGTTTACATTTTTTTTTTTTTTTTTTTTTTGACAATAATATTTTTTGGCCCCAAAATAGCAGATGCCTAATTAGACCGATTAGACAGACAGATGGACGAACGGACGAACGGACAGACGGAGGAGGGATGGTTGTGGCAAATACTTAACAGTAGTAAAGATAATAATAAACAGAAAATGGAAATAATAACAAAATTTAGTTGATATGAGAACTAAAAAAAATTTTAAAAAAAGTTTTGTATAAAATGCCTTTTTCATTTGTTTGTTTGATCAGTTTTCTTTGAATTATTTCAAATCTTTAATTATTTGTTAAATACTTTACTCAATGTGTATAGAATTCAGTGAACAAATATAGTACTTTAGTGAATGTTTACTGTTTTATTTCTAATTTTATTTTTAATTGTGCCGCCTTTGATAGAATTAAATGTTCTTCCGATTGCCAATGACAATGTGAACACCTCTTTCACTTTGCAACCACATGGCAATTTGGAAAGAAATGAGAAATTAATTATGGTTATATTGATGTAAATGTTTCTTGCTTCTTTCCGTCATACAAAATTAGTGTCAAGTGAAGTGGCTGACTTACACAAAAATTACGAAGTCAAAGAGATTCATCTCAGCATAAATCACAGATATTGAATGTATAAAAAGTGGGGACCTCCAAGTGGAGTCGAAGCTTGGGCATGATTTATGGGTAACAATTTGAATGAAAGTAATGTTAAAAGCGAATAGAATATGTTTAATGAAACAAGTAGCAAACATCTTATGCCTAACATTAAATGTCGAGACAGAAGTATTTCATGTAAACATGGCTTTACATGGACATAAGTTTGTCTCAACGGAAAGTATCACACTAAATATACAATTTCCTCATTTATAAAGCTTAAAAATGAATACTTAGAAGAAACTATTGCCTTGCGCTTGGGATCATGGGCATGCATCACAACTAATCTTAAACAACAAACAAAGGATGAAATACATTTCTTTTTTCAACAGGATTTACTTCATACATCAGGAGACATTGATTGCTCACCGTCTATCAATTAATATTCGATATAATAAACACATGCTAAGTATAAATCATTGAACTTTCCTGCATTTGATAAACATCCATGGTTCATTGAAGTAAGCATTGAATACACTGATGATTGACATACAGTTTAAAAATGGCTTACATCTGAAGATCCTGTGTTATGACGTAAAAATCTTTTGAGCCATTTGAATATGAGTTTACTTTTAAAACAGAAAAGCATTTCAACGATTAGACTGCAATTAATTATTCGAAAGACCGAATGGTTTTTTTTTTTTTTTTTTTTGAAAATTGGTTATCACAGTGTCTACTATTACCACTAGAAAACCAAATAATAGATAAGAAGATAAGATGACAAAGGGGTAAATGACATATAGAGACAAATTAAAATTAAAATCAAAAAAGAGAGAAATGAATTTTTTTTTGTTTTTTTTTTGATTGATCATTTCAATTTTCTATTTACTTCCACACATACTTAGTGTTAAATATATATTTTTTTATAATGTTCTAATGTGTGAAAAATTGTAATTTAATTGACTTACCACTAAGTGAATTATGTCCACAGGATGGTGCTTTACCCAGCAGATAATCATCTTTGCATATGAATTTATTATCATCGAGGACATATAATTGTTCGCCGGTACTCAATTGTTTGCGACATATGCAACACGTAAAGCAATTGAGATGAAATACTTTATCCCTTGGTTTCCTTACTAAGTCCGATGGGGCAATGCCTTGACCACAACCACTGCATTTGGTACCAAAGCGTCTGAAATTCATACATACATAAAATGAATATAAGCCAAGTTTAACTTTGGTACTTTATACAACTACTATGACTATTACTACTACTACTACTACTGTGTATGATATGAATTCTCAATTAAATCAAATCAAATCATATCACATCACATTGAATCGATAAAGAAATAAAGTAAAATTTTATATAGAAAAAGTGAGAAAAATCAAATCAAATCAAATCAAATCACAAAGTGTTTATAGTCGCTGACATTTAAATTGAATGCATTGATAAATTGTTAAATGCTTTGATTGATTGATAGATTGACTATTGTTTTTTAACTGCATGTGACATTCTTGGTTGATTGACTCAATGAGTTCTCTCACTTTGAAAAAAGGATTCAATTTTTTTCCTTTCTATTTCTATTTCTATTTCATTTTAATTGCATTACTAGTGTGTAAGTAATGATTTTGTAGTTATTGGGTTCTATTGGTTTTTGTATATGAAGCTCTTCTGTTTTCCTATACTTAGAATATGTAGTACGACAAAGAAAAGTCACCGAGTGTCTGATTGCCTGCCTGCCTGCTTGCCTGCCTACCTTGCATTTCTAAACTCATCATTCAAGTTTTGCTTTGACAAAAGCCTTTTTCTAATGGAATTTTCTTTTATTTTCTTTTATTTTATTTTTTCTATATTTTTTTATTCAAGTTTTCTATGTAGTTTGCTTTGCGGTTAACTGCTTTTCACCTTTTCCTCTTTTGAAAAACCTCATCATCACTTCATCGTCATTTACTTTTATACAACTTTTGCAGCAGTTTTTTTTATAATTTTTTTTTTTTTTTTTGCTATTATTGACTTATTGTTCTCTTTACTTCTACTAAGTTATCTAGCTTTTTGTATACGAGTACAGTGTATCTATGTATATATATAGTTTTAAATACTGTATCTGTATCTGGGTGTGTGTGTGTGTGTATGAAGAGTAGTGTTTCTTTCTATTTGTGTTAAAACATTCTTTAAATCAACCACAAATGTTAATTGTATGAACTTGTTCGTGTTTTTCACGCTTTTGTGGTTTATTTGAACAAGTAAAAATAAAACAAAACAAAACAAAACCAAATGACTAAAGAAAATATATAGTAGTACAAAACAAATCAGAAAATTGTTTTATTTAACTTTGATTTTCATTTTAATTTTAATTTTGATTTTTTTTTTTTTGCATTTGTCTTTTTTAGTTTTATTTTCCAAGAATTGCAAATGATTTATTTATTTAATTTTTTTTTTTGTTTTTGTTTGTTGGTTTATATTGTATAAAATCTTTAAATTTTTTTTAGTATTTTTAAGGATTTAAGTTGAGTAGTTGAGTGATTGAGTAATTGATTGGTTGCGCTTACCGGAAGAAATCATTTCGACAATATAGTTTTGATTCACGACTAAAACATTTGTCGGTTAATGGCTGAAGGCATTCACAGCAACGCACACAGGATGCATGCCAGCAACGTTCAATGACATTTAATAGAAATTTATCAAGGATCGGTTTATTGCAGCCGGCACAAGGATCACCGACACCAACTGTCGGTTCGCTGCGTCCTGAAATTAAATTAATAATAAAGAAACATTATATTGGATAATTAAAGAATTTGCAATTAATTTTTATAGTATTTTCCACTTAATTATGAATAGAAAAATATTCATATGTTGAACCTTAACTTATCAACCAACTTGCATAAATAACATAAATTAGTTTGAGTGAGTATCATCATCATCATTTTTGTTTTAAATTTAATACAATTGTCTTATTGCCCTTTTTCATTCTACGAAGTAATTTGTGCTTTAAAAATTTCTATTTTTCGAACAAACAAAAAACTTAATTGAATTGTTTAACCCAATAAAATACTTTACAGTGAATTTGACATGTGCATGATTACAATCACATTCCCCACTACTTATAGTACTCATGAATATGTATTTAAATTAATATTCATTGTACTAGTACAATGCGTACGCAAGAAGAAATGTACAACATTTTGATATACTAACTTAAAATGATAATTATTATTATTGAAACTCTCTTTATATGATTATTAGTCGTAATTATACAATCATGAGCGAGATAAAGTGATCAAGCAAAACAACCACCAAGATATTCATTCTCTCAACTCTCTCTCTCTCTCTCTCTCTCTCTATTTGTCAAAGAGTAGTGCGCGTAATACATTTACTTGTACATACTTATGTATATAAATAAAACAGAATTGGTTCGGTAAATTATATTAGTAAAATAATTGTATTCATTGTATATGAATATATTTCTTGTACAAAAAATGCAAAAATGTTGATTATTTTTATTTTCCTTCATTTATTTCAGATTAATAATTAAACAAATAATAATTTCAAATAAAAAATTATATTAAAAATATTCAATAGATATGTACGAGTACATTCTATACAATTTACTTGTTACATGCAATACGCTTGTAATCATTAAGAAAGAGGTAGTATAATAAAAACTAAATATGAATACCATTCATATTTCAGAAACAAAATACAATATAATCAATTCAAATTAGTACGGCAAATCGTTTACGTAGTTTAGAGTGAATAATTTAAAAGCCATTTTGATTGTAATCATACACTTATCTATCATCTCATTATAGTAGGTTAGATATTACAATTTTGATTAATACATAATACATTTGATAAAGAAAATTTTGAGTATGAATATTTTTTAAAAATTCACTATTTATTGCTTTGCTTTGCTTGGCTCTGAATTGTCCTTTCATTTGCCATTGATAATGAAACATTTAATGAGTGTAAATGTGTATGTGTGTGTGTGTGTGTGTGTGTGTGTGTGTGTCTAATTAAATGTTAAAGAAATTTGCTTAACACCTGCTAGGGTTTTTTTTTTGTGCTCTTCCTATGTGAATGTGAAACATGTAAGCAGCCACAATGCTTTTGTGTCCTTATGTACTGAGCTGTCGGGCTAATTACTTATAATAAAAACGATGGCAACCACCACAGTTACAACTACAAGAATAGCAAGAGAAGCAACAGGAACAACAGGAACAAAAATCAAAAGCTATAAAGCACAAATGGCAAATCCTTTTTTAACATTTTCTGTTCCTGTTCCCGCTGGTGCTTTTGTTCCCAAAGTCAAATTAGCACCTCATCATCATCATCATCATTACCATCATAATAATGATGAAGGGAACTAAAGAAACCAAGGTACTAACGCATGTCTCTGGTTAGTTGCTGTTGGTGGCAATGGCATGCCTCATAATGAGACTTTTATTGAGTTTGTACATGGGCGAAAGCATTAAATTGTTTCTATAAAAGTGAGCAGTGCTCGGTGCTATAAAGGAGTCAGAAATACAAAAATGAAATGAGATTGGAGGAAATGAGATGAGATGAGATGACATGAGGTGGAGTATAATGAACACATCAAAGTGAGCAGCAACAATAAATACTCAAACTATTCATATTACGCATACGCAATGTGTGTCGTCTGTCGACGATGGGTTACCATTTGAAAAGGCAAACTGCATACCAAAAAATTTGTCGGAATGCAAGTGAGTTGTGCTGCTACAGAATGAAAATCAAGGTGTTAAGAGTCAGAAAGAAAGACTAAAAAAAAAATAATGAATTACATTTGAACACCTCGTTGTTGGATACAATTGGACTTACAACTGTTTACTAGGGTAACGAAGGACCAAAGCTGAATTCAGTTCCTTTCATGCAAGTGAGAGAGAGAGAGAGGGAGTGTGTGTCTGTATGTATGTCAATCTCTCAATTACTTGTAAATGCATGAATAAACTTGAATTTGCTTGAAGGTAAAAAGGTTTGTCCAGACCATTGGGAGTGAAACATGATAAAGGACGATTTTGGTTACTAATGAATAGTAATGAATTCCCTCTAAAGTTAACTGAGACTCCAAATCAAACTAAGTCGAACTAAATACACATCTGTATATATGTTAAGTCAAGTCAAGTCAAGTAAAGTTAAGTTAAGTCAAATTATATTGTGGTAAGCACCTCATCTCACTCCTTTGGCTTTAAGTTTATTTTAAAGTATTCAGTGGCTAGTCGGGGCGTGTTGAATAAAGCCACCCTAGGCTATGTGAAGACCAACAGCAGGAGCAGCCCCGGCACCAATGATGGGAGGAGTAAACACCCCAAAATTGCAACCGGATAATGATAGCATTGGAATGTGAAATGATATGAAATGAAACCAAACCAAACCAAACCAAACCAAACCAAACCACACAAACAAAAAGTAAGAAAGAATAAAATAAAGAATAAAAATAAAGCAAAAAAGATTAAGAAAAATAAAGAGTTAAAAAATAGAGATTAAATTGTATATAATGCAAGAGAACAGGAAAGACATAACGTGAAGAATGAAAAAGATGGGGATAGAGAGAAAGGTAGGAAAGAAGGAAGGAAGACAGAGAAAACATGACAGTGACGAATCGCTTGCAATTTGCTGGAAAAGGTGCAAAAGAATCACAAGAGAAGAAGAAGAAGAAGAGGAAAAAGTACGAAGCTTTAATAAGATAAAGTCGAAAGAGAAAGGATACAAGATGAGAAAAGTTGTTGAAAGGAGGTGAGACGACAATCAAACGATGAAGATGAGTAAAAACACCTGAAGGGTTTTTACTTTGAACATTTGTTGAGCAAGACAAGCTCAAGTCAAAATGATGTGAAAGAACGAATGAACAAACGAATGAATGAACGAATGAATGAACGAATGAATGAATGAATGGATGAAGAAATGCTTGATTTAATATGTTGACGTTATTCGTGAATGGCTAAAAGAATGCATGAAGAATGGTTGTGTAGATAGATTGCTTGGATTGGATAAGTTAGGGAAGTAAGTGATTGAGAGAGTAAGTGAGAAAGTGAAGTTACTCACAAGCCAATGTCAGTTTGGCCTAAAGCAATTCAAGTCAACATTAAATGCCGCTCTATAGTATAGAGGGATAATGCTAATGGAGAAGCGGCCCTGGCCTTAGTAGTCATAGTCGTCGTAGTAGTAGAAGTAGTAGGCGGCGACCAGTCAATGTGTGTTTAAGCGCAGCCCTTAAGCTAAGATACATTTAAGATACAACCACAAGATACAAGATACTTTGAAACAAAACACCAAGAAGCAGTGAGGCAAGCAAAAGAATAAGGCAGACAAGTTACACTCAGAAATAAGGTGGAACAAAAAAATATACAATATACACGTACGTAATATTGTACTAAAAGCGACAGAAGAGGAGGATAAAAAAAAAAAAACAAAAAAAAAAACTCAAAATAAAAGCAAAAGCAAAGGAAGAACTTTTCAAATATTTGCAAAAGTTTAACAAGGTACGAAAAACATATTAAAAAAAAAAAAAAACAAGATTTGAGAATCACAAGAAAACTCAAGGAAGACAGAATCCCAAGTCGAAGGACAATGAAACACATTTTCTTCCTCATTGGTCTACTTTAAGATGAAATTAGAAATTAAAATGGTATGAGATGCGATGAGATGAGATGAGATACAAGTTAAATGGTCGAAAGAATTGAGGATACTGAGGCTCTTAGAAAATGAGGAGCATAATATTATGGATGGCGAAGAATGAGTGTAAAGATATTTTAAGGTAAAACAAGGTAGAGTAGAAATTTAAGCCAACTAAAGGACGAGATAGAGATTCAACTGAACTGAACTGAACTGAACAAAACTTATTTATGCATACCAGCGCTTTGGGAATATATCTTAAACATACACTTAGCTACAACAAAACTTACTTACAAATATATAAGTATTTGTACGAGTATATAATATTCAGAGGTAGGCAAAAAAGAAAGATACTGGCTGGCTGACTGACTGACTGACTGACTGGCTGACTGGCTGACTGGCTGACTGGCTGACTGACTGAACTGACTTGTATTGTGGGTGATCGGATTTGTGGTAGGAATGGCAGGCATGACGAAGTCAAGGAGCCCGCAATGTTGGCTATTACATTTTCTTCATTGGTTTCAATTTTGGTCTTCCTTTTTGTGTATTTATATGTGGTTGTATCTATGTGTATTTGAAATTTATTTTCATTCAAAAAGTTTTAAAGTTTATATGCAACAACAACAATAACAACAACAAAACTTAAGGACGAACATAGAGTAAAAGATGCGATGCGATGCGATGCGATGCGATACGATGAGATGAGATGCGATGAGAGCCAAAAAATACCTTGCGGCTTTCTTTGGTCAACGTCAAACGCTCAAGTTAAGCTAAAGCTAAAGACGATTACGGTTATGGTTACGGATCCGGATTCGGAAGTGCAATGAGCTGAGGTGTTGTTGTTTCTTCTATTCCTCCTTCTTCTCTGTACAATATTCTTGATGATGTTGTTGCTGTTGTTGTTGTTGTTGGTGTCGCCAAAGTTAATTTAGCAGCAAAAGGTAATGAAAAGTGACACAGATGAAAGTAAAGTAAAGTCAAGTCAAGTCAAGTAAAGTAAAGTAAAGTCAAGTAAAGTAAAGTCAAGTAAAGTAAACTTATTGTAAATTTGCCTTAAGTTCCATTAAGTTTTAGTCTTCTAGCTATTCCGGATACACAATAAATTAAACTTAAACTTAAAAGATACACACTATGACACCATGTTGACAACAACTAAGTAAGTAAGTATTAGAACTACATGTCATATGAGTCAAAGAATGATTGGATGATTTGAAATCCTTGGCTTCAAAGGCAATTTGACCCAGAGAAAAAATAAATATACTTATAATTAGTATAAAATGAAGTTTACTAAACCAAAAATCAAATTTTTATTTTCAGTATGAAAATGATTTCAGAACAACATTTTGAATTGAACTGCGCAAAGTTTATGGAAGTTAGGAGAAGGTAGAATGAATGAAGCAATTTTAGATATAAAAAAAAAAACCATATAATGGAAGCCATCAATGGAAGGAGAAAAAGGTAGATGGTAGGAAGAAGGAGATGTGTGGGAGGGAACCCAAACAACAATGAATAAATGTCAAAATTGACGGATGTTATCAATCATTTTTGTTATTTTTCGTCGTTCCTCCTTTTCATTTAGTTAGTTAATATTCTTGTTGCTGGTTGTTCCTGATGTCTGAGTCTTCTCTCTTTCTCAAACTTAACAACATAAACTAAGCGCGACAGCATTTAATGAATGAAGGTTATAAAGACGAATGACTCGCTAAATGGTCTCAAAACGATGGATGCATGGAAAATGGTTCATTGCTTGCCTAGTAGAATGGATCGACAGCTGTGGATGAATAAATGTTGACCATATGAAGGAGTGGACAAAACGAAACAAAGCAAAACTGAACAACAAAGATGAAAAGGTTTCATTCAGTCAAGTCAGTTAAGTAAGACCGACCAACTGATAGACACAAAAGCACAGAAGCTGTCGTCGTTGGTATCCAAACTATTGTTGTTGTGCTAAAGTGCGAGACAACAAAATATTCTATAACACAACTTGAGGCTAAAATTTAAAAGGCGTCACAAGATGAAGAGAGGTGTAGTTACATATTATTATATATGTAGGAGAAGAAAAATGTATTCAAAGAAGGCAACGAAGAGCAAAGTAACGAAAACATAAGGATATTTTAAAAAAAGAATAAAAAAATATTGAATATTTTGAATACAAGTGTAAAATATTTATAGAAAAGATGTTAATATGTACAAATAATTGAAGAAGTTCACTAAAATACTTATAAAGAGTTGATTCAGAAAGGTTAGTTAGATCTGAAAATATTACAAAAACCATTAAAAAGAAAATTAACTGTGGCTATTCCGAAGTTGTAATACTACTATTGCTGATTAATACTCGAATTTTATGTTTTGTTTGGGATGTGTACCCCTCCTAGTAATCCGAGGGTCTTGATATTTACATAGTTTGTGGATATGGACCAGAAACTTATAGTGTCCAAACGGACATAGACTTCTATGACTTATTGCCACAGATATTAAGAAGTAAAAAAGTTTTTTTTTGTTATAAAAACATGAATTTGGATCTGTGTCTGTATGGGAGCTCCCCTCAAAGCAGTTCGATGGTTTTGAAATTTACATAGTTGGTAGATATGCGTTTGAAAGTTATAGCTTCCAAATTTTAAGTCGATAATACAAGAACAAAAAAATTCCAATAAGAACATGCATTTGGATCTGGGTTAGTATGAAGGGTACCCATCCTAGCGGTCCGATTCGGCTGATTCCGACAAATGTACTGCATATGGTAAAAAGAAAGTTTCGTGCTTTTTAGCTCAAAAAAAAAAAAAAAAAGATGACTACTTTGCATGCATACAGACAGACTGACGACCAGACGGACAGACGGACATGGATTCTTCAGAGAATACTTATACAGGTTCCACCTCGAAGACGACCCGTATTGTCCAATATGCCCAGTAGGGCCAGAAAGCCCCTGTCACGTGTTGTTTCATTGCCCACGGTTCATCAATGAGCGAACTGACCTTGAAACAGCATTCAGCGAAGAAGTGACGGAGTCAAATCTAGTCACACATATGTGCGAGGATAGTAGAAAGTGGAATGCGGCAAGTACAGCAGCAGCTGCGAACATATTGGATACACTGCGGTACACGGAGAACGCACGCAGATCTGGTGAACGAGCTGAAGGAGTTTCGCGACAAACAATGGATATCATTGCCCCCGGACTCAGACAGAATGACTAAAACTAACGATTGAGTAGTAATATACTCACAACGGCCTTCCGACGCACTACCTAGTCGGTGAAGTTCTGGGAGGACATGAGGGAGGGTTTAGTGGGTTAAAGTCCCACACTACGGCTGCGGCCACAGGCTTTCGATGCTTCCCTTCCTCGGCAAGCAAAAAAAAAAAAAAAAAAGACGGACATGACTAGATCAACTCGTCTCATCGCAATGATCAAGATTATATATACTTATGTACTTTATGGGGTCTCCTTCTATGTCTTACAAACTCCATGACAAACTTACTATTCATTCCGTGAAAAGTATAACAAGAAGGAAAAATGAAGCAAAATGAAAAGTAATTGGAAATGGAATCAGTTAGGAAAAAAAAATAATCAGTTTAAGAAAGTAACTAAGTGGTACTAGGATCAGAAGAGATTACTAAACTTTAAAGAAATGATCAAGAGAAAAATGACTGAAACTCAAATGTAAGTGAACTCAATTTAAAGATTCTCTAACAGAGTAGAAGTCAATAGAAAGAAAAATGATGTCAAAATATGATGAAATGATATGATGAAGAAGAAGTTTTGCTAAAATAAACAAGACGCAGAGTAGTAATTGATATGATCAATGATCAAACTAAAAGCGTCTTGTGAAGAGAAGGGAAGGTAAGGGAAGGGAGGTGAGTATAATGTTATTGGTTGAACTTAAGTGGAAATTGTTAGGGTCCATTCTTGTCCAACTATTACGGACAAGTGTCGCAATTTGAATAATACTTATGATGCATGGCAGTAAAATTATTGTTGGCTAATATGTGTCCACTGCCACCAATATCGAGAACAACAACAACAATAACAATAACAACAACAATAACAGTAACAGCAGCAACAACATACAATACATTTATATGCGTTGAAATTTATGTAACGATGTGAAAAATTGCAGCTACTGTAACGCCAAATATGCTTCAGGCGGCATCTGCAACAACTTAAACTTCCACTCACTTCAATTGCCACTTCAGCATGCAAAATGCAACAGATACTCGACGCTAGTCATCGTCGACATCGTCGTCATTATCCAACGTGGCATGAATGAATCAAAAAGCCAGTTTTGCATGAAAAAATTTCATATACAATAATTTTATGTTGTTGTTGCTACTCTACAGTTGATGTTATTGATGTTGGTTGTTGATATTGTAGTAGTAGCCTCTCCCTTGGATTGTATCTACGTGTATCTATCTATCTATCTATCTATCTGATGTATCCGATGGATGTATTGTATATACATATAGTATCTGTTGTTTTTGTTGTTAGGGCGTAACTGTCAACAAATGATTTGCATGCAGTGTAAACGCTTCGCTTATGGCGAAATATAAAGAACACAAAAATAAAGAGAGATGAGATGAGATGAGATGAGATGATAAAGGGGAGAGCATGAGAGACATTAACAGAAAGGCACCGACGAAAGTCAGTTGGGGGTCATCACTCAAAATTCATTCATTCATTCATTCACTCATTCGATCAATCAATCCACTGATCTTTGAATAGAAAGTACTTCAGTTTAAAAAAAAGAAAAGAAAAGAATAGAAAAGAAAAGAAAAGAAAAGAAAAGAAAAGAAGAAAATGATAAACAATGAAGCATGAAAAAGCAAGTAAATGAAACATGTAACTAAGTAAAGTATCTAGTTCAGTTAATAAGTAACAGCTATTCCTAGTCCCAGTCTCAGTCTCAGACTAAGTCCAAATCCCACTCCTTATTCATTATCATTTAAGCATAAAAAATGTTTGGAAATTGTATTTTGTCTGTGGCTGCTGCCACTGAATGCAGTTCTTTGCAATTCTGTGTTATTTTTTATTTATAAAATTTTTTTATTTTTTTTATTTTTGCTTACTTGTAATTCTACGCTTGAATACCAAAAAGTTCAACATTACACTTCGCCAAAATCTTAGTAAAACGAACAGACAAAGTTGCCGCCATCGTTTGGGGTTCGTTGTACTACCAGTTAAACCCAGTCATCACTATCAACCGCTAAGAATCGTTGCCAACTCCTACTGTTCCTCCACCTCGTTTTCATCCTCTTCCGTTATTGTGTCTAGCAACAAAAGCTTTAGTAGGAGTCACTGAAGCGCAAACAGTGCGCAACCACCACAAAAACCACACAGCAAAAGCTTCATCCAAAACCAAAGAGCAGCAACACAGCAGCAGCTGCCACTTGTGCCCAACCCAAAAACCAAGTAGTCAACAACAACTAAGGCCAACTAAGGCCAACTTAGGCCAACCCTCATGAAAGACCATAATCATGATTGTGATGATCATGGTGATGATGATGATGATGATGATGATGAAAACTTTACTCACTTGAAATTGCATACATTGTTGATCATCATCATCATCATCATCATCATCGTCGTCGTCATTGTCAATGACTCAAATGGGAAGATGGGAAAGCAAAGAATCATTGAGTAGTGGAGATATTTACTTGGAAGAAAAAGAAAAATCAACCAACATCTCTACAGAGGAACAATTGCATAGACAGAGAGACAGACAGACAGACAGAAAAGCAGACAGACAGGTGGAGAGATGATGGTAATGGTGCTGGTGATGGTGATGGTGATGGTGCTGGTGATGGTGATGGTGAAACAACCAAATCAAATGAACAGAAGAAAAATCCGCATACTTCAATATTGCAATAAATTGCATTGCTTACCCTTTCCTCTCATATCTCTATTCTTTATTCTTTATTTTTATAAGATCATTTTCTTTGACCAAAACTCATTTGGTTTATTCTTGGTTTTCTTTTGGTTTTCATGTTTTTTTTATTTAAGAGTCACTGAGTAGTTGCCGCTGTTGATGCTGCTGATGCTGCTGCTGCTGCTGCTGCTTTTTCTTCTACTGTTCCTATTCAACCAAGTCCAACTCGAACTCGAACTCGAAGTAATCATAATCATAATCATAATCATTGGTAAAGAGGTTTACACTAAAGTTACATAGTAGTAGTTGGGTTGGTAGATTGGGTTTAGTTTGGTTGGTTGTGGTCTTTGGCATGAGAGCACGATTTTTGCCAAAGATGTTGATATTTTTGTTGTTGTTATTATTATTTTTATTTTTATTATTATTATTATTACTGCTGCTGCTGCTGTTGTTGACGATGAGGATGATGATGATGATGATGATGATGATGATGATGATGATGGTGGCGATTGCAATGGTTACTTGATGCTGCTCTTGCTGCTGCTGTTTGAATCATTTTCCTCTCTTTATGTTGTTATGGCGCATGGAATCAGCTTCAGCGAAACGTGACTAAACTGTAAAGCAAATGCCCAACTACAACAACAAAAATGAGATTATGTTTGAAAGACCAAGAAATTGTTATCCATCCCCGTACAAAAATATAATATTTTATACAATATAAGTTGTAGATATATTCGTATATCTAAAATCCAGAAAATCAACCATTCTAAAGATTTCGTAGCTTTGAATAATTTATTAATCCAAAACAAATAAGAAATCAAAAACCAAAACCAGGAGTTGTTATGTTAAAATTGCAACATGTAATAATCTCAATTTCTTCAGCTCTATAAATTAAATATTGTACATAAAAATATTTTAATTCATACCAATCATAATCACCTCACATGATGATGTTGAATTAATTCATATTAAATTTTTATATATAAAACTAATATTGATTATGGACACATAATTAATACAAATATAAAGCACATTTTTTATCAAATTTCAGTTCAATATCTCAAATGCTGAGTTTGACTATTTTTACATTGAAACAAATGAACTTAGTCCAATAGATTTTCCTCGTTATGCTGATCATTTCCATATAAGTAAATACTTTTTGTTGTCTTTGATTTTATTATAATAAAAAGACTCCATCGATTGATTAAAAATGAAAGAAATTTATTATAAATTGCCATAGAATATAAAAAAAAAATATTATTTTCTCTTTGAAGTTCTGATTAAAATATTCATATTTATTGCAAAATTCATAACATTTTGAATTATGTTTTTAAAATCATAGAAATATGTATGTATAAAATTCTTACAAATATTTGATTAATATTTTTCTCGAAACTTAAAGGTTTTATGATAAATTTCAAATATATATTTTCGCAAATTAAAAGTTAAATCATACAGCAAGACATATAAGTAGTTGATAAAGAAACAGATAAATCAGTTGATTAATTTAAATGTAATCGCTTTGTAATGTTGATGCGGGTAGAGAGAGTAATTATATCCATAGAGCAGAGCAGCGGAGGTTTTCGTTAGGCCTCAACTCTCAAGATCAAAGAGTGAATCGTATGAATAAAAAATAAAAATAAATATGACTCGAATTTGGTAACTGCGTATATTTTCCAAGGAGATGTTGATTGAAGTTCCAATCCATGTGCTTGGCATTGTGATCTTAAGTGTTAATTGATTCTTCTTTTGAGATCTGCTTTTGGCAAAACCCACTAACATGGACTTTTCGATATCATAGACATAAAATATGGAAATATGTGATTTGGCACGAAATACTACAAGATCTTCTTTGACATCACAGACACAAGCACATTGACTCTCATACTTAATTCAATAGTTAAATCATTTTCTTTCATAATCATCAACTATTATTTACTGTATCAATGACATAGTATGTACATATATAGTAAATATATATATGATCAGATATTCATATGTATAAATAAGTATATAGAAGTCAGGTTGATTGATTAATATACGAGTATCGTTCAATATCTTCTTCTAAGCAATAATAGTAGACAATATAAACAAATATCTTATTAAATATTTCTTATAAAATTATTGAAATAATATAAAATTATAAAAAAAAAACAATAAATAACAATGATGATCAATGATGATTGTTGTTTACATTTATTATTATTATTATTATTATTATTATAAGTTTTAAATATTATAAAAGAAATAAATATAATAAATTCTATCATTTCCAGAAAATGGATTATAAGTTGCTGTAGAATAAATACTAATATTAAATAAATTTAAATAGTAGAGGATTTTCATTTCCATAGATCTTTTATATAATGGAGATTCACCAAATCTTTTTGTATATTCCGATTCCAAATCATCAATTGGTATGGCACTTAGGCGACTGGTAGCACCCAATTTAACCAATAGCATTTCAATTCTTGCTGCATAACGAAATTCACGATCCAAAACATATTTCTTTAGTCTATTTAGTTTTTTACTTGTGGGTTTCATTTTGTTTTTGTTTTTGTTTTTGTTTTGATAGTTTCAATTGATATTGACTAATTGAATTGTCTTAAATTCACAATTCAAGTTTCACTTTAAACTTTTTAGAAAGCAGAGCACAAATTGAAATTGCTTAAAAGTGCAAAGAGTAAAAGTATATTTATTAATCCTTCTTGAATCAGGAAAACAAAGAATCTCACCGTATTCTGTACTTTAACTGACGAACTTCACTGACTAACTGATTTTAATGTTTATGTTACATTTCCATTACCATTTGCATTTGCATTCTCTATTCTCTATTCTCAGTTTGTCGTTCATTAGGTAAATTCGTTCAGTACAAAAATTATACATACTACTATTATATACTATTTATGTTATAGTATTTATGTAAAAACCAAAGGAAAGAAACATAGAAATAAGTATATAAAAAAAAAAACAAAAAAAAAAAAAAATTAAAATAAAAAAAAATAAAATAAAAATAAAAGAAATAAAACGATATGAGGCGAGTGTTTCAGTTACTTTTATGATTCAATGTACTGGTCGTAATGACGTCTAGCCAATATCGAGTTACATTGCAAATGAACAAATCTGTATTTCTTGCTTGAAAGCCTTCCACGAAACCACATCTCAAGACTTCTTCTTACAGTATTTATGTATAATGTAACCGGCGTAAGATGTGCATATAGTAGTAGTAAATACTTATGGATTTTTGAAGTAATTCAGTTTAAAGTGCAAAAAGCATTAAGCATTAAGCCTCTTTGTGCTTTACTGCCTTTAGAGTCAAATGTCCTCAAGCGAATATGGCAAATTTTCTCATTTTCTCATTGGGAATTAAAATATAATGAAAAAACAAATACAAATAAAAAAAATTAACAGAATTGAAACAAAAAAAAACATAAGGTTTCTTATCATATTTTTAAAATTTAATCATGAGAAAAAAGGATCTTTTGAACTTACTTATTAGTAAGTTAGTACAGCATGGGATGACTGAAATTTGTAGTTCTCATTTATGTTAATGAATGTAATTGGTGACAAAAAAATATTATATACAAATGACACTTCAGAAGGTGTTAAGACCAAGGAAGCTTACGGCCCTGATGGGTGTCTTCATTGCCCATGGCTACTCCCTTGGCAGGTGTCTCATCGTTGCCACATAGCAAGGCAGCCGATATGTTCAGGCACGAATTACTTAGTCAGTCGACTCTCGCACTGTTGCTGCCTGCTGTCTCTTTAATACAATTATGTACAGATTGAAAGTGAGCTTTCGTCTCTAGCATTGACTTCAGATCGATGACTTTGCTTTTGAAGGAAGCATAGATTTCACTTGCTGATCAAACGCTGACAAAAACGGTCATGGATTATTATATCATGACCACTCATTTACCATACATTCTTTCTTGTCTTACTTGATTATATAACTAAATGATTCTATTCTGTTTACTTGTTTACCTCAGTCCTTATTTACTTTTTTCGATACTTAAAGAATTTCCTCAGGGTTACTCCTAGTAAAATTTTTATAGATAAGTCATACTTAATAAGTTCAATCACAGAATATCATTTAAACTTCAAAATCAAATGGCTAATGAGTATATTTGCTTGGTAAAGAAAGTCAAAACTGTAACAAGTTTAATGATATTTGTAGAAATTCTTTACATTTAATATATAATATTTTTTAATTATAATTTCAATTTATAGTAAGAATTTTCTCTTACACCTTTTGTGAAATAACAAATGCAAATGAATCAATAATAAATTAAATGATATCATTTCCAATTGGGAGTGGTTCAAATTGATTATTTACAGTCTTGATCAATGCTGGACACACTTTCCATTCCATAGTATCAATACAAAATATGATGATTAGCACTTTCTTCTATTGAGACTCAGTCCAATTAACTTATGGTAAAAATGATTCCTTGCTTGCATGAAATACATTCTTCATTCAAATAAAATTATGTATTTATTCTTTGTATATTCAAAAGATAAGGGAAATTAAAAACAATTCTTAAACAAATTTAAATGTTTTTAAATTTAAAATGATAAAAAATTTATAAAATTTATAGTAATAAGAAATTTATATAAAAATTATAATAGAGAAATTAAAGAATCAATTTTATTATAACTTCATCATCAAGAGTTTGTTTAATAAATTATACTCTTCATGCAGTGAATTGTAATATGTATAAGTTTGTCAAGAAGTTGTTTGTAATAAACAGTAGGATACATCGGAGACAGCATAAAGTATATATAGTCTTGATCAGCGTTCGAGATGAGTTCATTTAGCCATGTCCGTCTGTCCGTCTGTATGTATGAAAAATAGTCTCTCAGTTTTTGAGTCAGAGAGCTTTTTATTTCTTGTACTATGGAACCGAGATTTATACATTATACATAGATATCTGACTTATATCCACCGACCATGTAGATTTCAAGGCCCTCGGATTACCAGGAGGGGTACCTACCATACAAAACATGAACTTAGAACAATAATCAATGAACATAAAAGCTGCGTTCTACACGCATTAAAACTTCATCGTAGCCAAAGTTAATATTCTTTTAATTTGTTTTTTTAATAAATACAAGTTTTGGAGATACAATGTTGCAAAATAATTCATTCTTAAAAAAAGAAATCTATTAGCAAAATAATTTGTATACAATTTAGAAAAAATTTTAATTTCATATAGAAAAGAAAAATGATGATTGTCCTTTAGATATAAGTACAATATTTATTTTCAATAAATTTAAAATACTTCTTACAATATTTTTCACCTTTTAACTTTCAACTTTTCTACTTTATTATATTCTATTCTTTAAGATTTTTATACAAAATTTTTTTTAATTTTATAATAAACATTTTTGATATTCAACTATACATGAAGTGCTAATAATTGTTAGTAATGTTGAAATGTGTGTTTTTGTTGTTTAACATCTATAAATAAAATAAACTCTTTCAGCTCGAGCAGTTATTGGATTATGAAAAACCCGAGAAAATACATTCACACTGGGAATGGTGAGATAAAATAAAGTTTTCATTTCCACCGAACGGGTAGAAATTGGTATTGGACCCCAATATTTGGAATATTCCTCTTCCATTTGATTGATTGTTACGGCTCTTTCATTAGCAGAAGCATTCAAGCGACCCAAAATCAATTCAATTCTTGTTATAAAATGGGGTTCTCTCTGCAGAATCCATAATTCGATTTTTTGTAATTTTTTTGTTGTTTGCTTCATTGTTGTTGTTGTTGTTGTTGTCAAAATTTTATGGCAATTGAAATGTATTGTTGTAAATAGATGGAATTACAATTGGAATTGGAACAGGAAATTGAATATTGAAAGTCAATTTGTTTTTGTTGAAATTAATTGATTGTTTCTTTTAACAGTCACTCGGAAAATGGGATCTTCACGGGAATTAAAACTGAAACTTTGAAAATATTTTTGAAACCTTGTTGCAACTGAATAGTTCAAGTTGAAGTTGAAATCTGATTCTTCTGATTCGATGTGTTCAGAATCACGTAGTCGTCCTGAAACTTTAAGTTCAAATTGCTTTTCTTGTTGGTTGTGAATAAAAGCTGAAACATAAAATGCTATTAAAAACTTGATGGTAAATTGATACTATGACTCAATACTTTGGATACTTTGGAATTCAACTGCAAAACTACAATTAAAATTGTATTGAAGTTAATGTAGAATTCTAAGTATATTTTATTTTCAGCAGATTCACTTTAACTGTTTTGTTGATTTCACTTGAAAAGTTAATATACTTCTGGCATTTTTAAGTGTTGTTACTTCTATATAAATCACTTCTCTTATTTCTTTATCAGTAAAACCGATTACGAAGCATATAAAACTCTCAATAAACTTAGTTTATTTTTAAGGTAATAAATGTTCTCTTTATCAAATATAGAGAGATTGATATGGAGAGAGAGAGAGAGAGAGAGAGAAAGAGAGAGAGATGCAAATAAGATCAAAGATTTTGCTCAAAACTATACAAAATTTACAAGGCAACGCGACAAATTAAAAAAAAAAAAAAAAAAAAAACAAATAAACACAAAACAAAACAAAAAATCGAAATGATTCAATATTCAATAGTAGAAGAAATTGGCGAGACGATTTTAATTTTAAATCATATGCATGTAATTTAATTAGACGCCATCATTTTTAATGAATTGTAAAGTTTATAAAAAACAAAAAAAAAAAACAAAAAAAATATTTGAAAATTTAAAAACAAAATGAATCAGTAACACAATTTCCTTTTCTATTGTTTTTTCTTTTTTTATCATTAATTTTTTAATATTTTAGTACCATAAAATGTCGTCTGCTGCAGATACACAAATACACACAGTGACACACATGGACACATGAAGATGTGGTAAATTCGATTATATGTTATGTCACCACAAACAGGGATTTGAGTTGAGTAGTTGAGTTGTCGAGTACAAACATGTACGAGGTATCTACATGGATATGTGGTTACAGTAACCAAATTGTCTAGTACTATCTCTGTGGTTGTTTCAGCTTCAGCTTCACTTGTCTGTGGTTATGTATTTTTCAAGCTACATAAACATATACATACGAGTATATGTATGTATGTACATAAGTACGTGTATTGTTGTTATTAATATTATTATCAATTGTTTAATGCCAAAATTGCTGCTGCTGCTGCTGCTGCTGCTGCGAATGCTGCTGTTGCTGATGCTGATGCTTCATGTTTATTATGAACATGTTATTTTTATTATTGTTTTTACAACAGATTTTATTACTTACATATATGCATATGTACGTATGTATTTAGCATACAGTTACAACATTTTTATTGTATTTGTTTGTTTATTCATTGTCTGTTACATGGTTATTTTGTTTTAAGTGAAAAAAAAAAAAACAAAAAAAAATATTTAAAAAAAAAATTGTGAATTTTCTAGCCACAAAATGACAATAAACAAATAATATAAAACCACAATTCAAACGAACAAACCAAAATTGACACTTTAGAATGGTTAAATGAATAGACACAAATGACAAATTGATAGATAAATTCAATATTTGAATATTTGATTCAGCATCTTAGAAAACCTTAGAGAATCACCAAAGAGGACAAGCATCAGAAGGTCATATAGCAACCAATTGTTGGGATTAACAACTGAATCAAATAACGAAAATTATATACACTAAGTATCTAGAGATAATAAATACTTCTCTTATATATAAAATTTTTTAGTATTTTCAATTGTTCGTATCTTATATGCTGCTATACCGTTCAATTGATTGCATTGAAATTTTGTGAATGTGTATGGTTGATTCCTGGCTTGAACATAGGATAGTTTTAGTGCCAAAATGTGTCCCCATTCCCGAGATCTGGAACCCCCAACACTTAAAAGTAAACTACACAAAATTATCTAAACTCAAACTCAAACTGTGTTATTTTTTGATACTCAAACTGTAACAGAGAGAATATAGTGATGCTAAGAAAGGCAACACATATCTGATTTTTGGCATTTGTCTCCATTGGATGCAACCCATGCGAAGCTGGGTCGTATACGCTAGTAGTATAAAATGAAAAATATAGTTGCGCTTTATGAAAATATAGTATGTACATAGATATTATCTGGAGATCTCTTAGCATAATGGAATGGAGATCAGACAACATGCACGGCAAAAGATGCAACGAGTGACTTAACAAACCATCAATCTATTTGACAACTCAATGTGATTGCAATGAAACATGAAGAGAATTCTTTTATTAGATTTGCTCCCCTCCTAATCACAGAATATAGTCTCAGATTCAAAATACTAATAAGTATAGAATATGAAGCCTAAAACTATGTACTTATGTACATACGAGTATAAATATATCTAGAAGAAAGATTCTGTTTGCGACTGACCCAAGTCAATTTCAATTATATTGTATTTGTAGAAGACTAAATAGTAAAAGACCCCATAAGG
The DNA here is from genome assembly GCA_035041805.1 of Amiota mariae. Classification (NCBI taxonomy): domain Eukaryota; kingdom Metazoa; phylum Arthropoda; class Insecta; order Diptera; family Drosophilidae; genus Amiota; species Amiota mariae. The sequence continues at coordinate 112,347 of JAWNKV010000965.1, read as the reverse complement.
TTCTCATGGAATGATCCGATGATATGGATCTCTCTCTATCACGCCCATACACACACACACTCACAGGATCTCCCTCTAAAATATAATATTAGAATATTATATTGTACTTGAGTTATTGATTTATTAATCTCTAATTCTCTCTCTCCCTTTTGAAAGAATTGCACGTAAAGAATACAGTTTAAAATAAAAAAAAAAAACTGAAAATAATATAACTAATACAAATATACAACTAAAAGTATTAGCTGCTAATATTGTACTTAATAAATATTAAGAAATGATTGATTTTTAAACGTTTTTTTTTAGTGTTGGCACACTTACAATAATAATAACATCATCAACGTATAAAAACTACACAATATTTCAACAAATCCCTATAACTATAGACACACAATCATGGTAAAAATAATAAGTACTATGATTGCTGACATGTTGAGTAAATCATAAATCATTGACTTCTCTATAATATATAATATCCTTCATACTAATTTGCATTAGATATGAACACTTTATCAGGATGTTAGTAAGGCCTCTGCCTTAATTCCATAAAGGATATGAACACTTCGAAACCAAACTATTTGCAAATTTCCATCCAAATTACTGTTCCCAGTTTTTAAGCTATCAATATGAAGTTTGATGCAACGAAGGCTAATCAAGAACTTATCTGGACGGAAAATGGACAATTTTTCATTTTCATTGAAATTGCCTTCCTTATAATTAAATTTATTATAACGTAGAGACACACACAATAAATCCTAATTATTTAATAGAATAGAATATTATGTTGAAATAAAATTCATCACGTTACCAATTGTCTGTAGAATCTTCGAACCTTTTAAATAGAAATCTGGTAAGATTTACATAACGTTAAATTGATAAAAAAAAAAAAATCTAAGCAAGTTTGATAAAAAAAAAGAAAAAAGAAAAGTCAAAAGATGTATCCGCTGGATTGATAATCATCAAATATGAATAAGTTTTTAAATGACAAAAAAAAAAAAAAAAAAAATTAAGGAAAAACTAATTCCGGAGAGGTTGAAGGCCTTACAAATGAAACAATATTGATTGATCAAATGGAAAAATATAAATGCATTTTATTTTAACATAATATAAAAACATAGAATAAATTTGTTTTAATGATGAAGGCTAATTAAAATGAATACTATTTTGTCCCATGAAGATATTGGAGTTGAAATTCCTTCGAATTTGGCTAAAGAGTTTCAACTTTATATGTATTATTGTATTTAAAGGTTAAACAATTTTTGTCAACAATTATTTATACAAAACTTAAATTTAAAACTTTCTAAAATGAAGGCAATTGCAGAAAAAAAAAAATTAATAAAAGGATCATTTTGTAATAAAGAAAAATTATAATAATTCCAATATTGTTTTAGTTAAATACTCTTCAGTCAAGCCTAAAGAAGGAATATTAAAAAACCGAGATAAATAAATATTATAATCAACTATTGTGTATTAAAGATTTTCATGATTGAAGCAAATCATGTTGGGCATTCAGGATTTACTCCCAAGGTTTCCGAATAAAAAAAAAGAAAAGAAATAAGCACGAAGAATTACAAATTTATATAGACTTAAAAATTTATATAGACAATAAATAAAATTTAAAAAAAAAAATTAATAATTTAAAAATAAAAATATTTCAAATATTTTTAAATTAAATACTCTTCAGTCAAACTTATAGATGATAAAATTTTAATAATTCAAATAAAACATATTTTGGCCATTACATGATTGAAGTAAAGAAATCTGTCATATATAGGGTTTTACTTCCAAGGTTTCCGAATAAAAAAAAAGAAAAGAAATAAGCACGAAGCATTACAAATTTATATAGACTTAAAAATTTATATAGACAATAAATAAAATTTAAAAAAAAAAAATTAATATATTAAAAATAAAAATATTTCAAATATTTTTAAATTAAATACTCTTTAGTCAAACTTATAGATGATAAAATTTTAATAAATTCAAATAAAACATATTTTGGCCATTACATGATTGAAGTAAAGAAATCTGTCATATATAGGGTTTTACTTCCAAGGTTTCCGAATAAAAAAAAAAAAAAAATAGGATTGATAAATTCAAAAATGATATAAAGAATAAATATAATTTTTGTTAGAATTAAACAAGAAATAAATATAAATTTGAAAACGAAAATAAAAAAACAAAGCAATAAAATTCAAGATTCATGTGTTTGAGAAGGAGACAATTTATATTAAATATAAGAAAATGTCTGAAGGCACCAACTAAGGGGCAATTTAAAAAGTCAGATTCAGAAAAAAAATTCTTATAGTCACAATTACTCTGAACACCCCCTTAAAAACAGAAAAATTTAAGTTTTTTAATATTATTTATTTATAAATTATATAATGCCAATAATTTGGTCATTAAATGGACAAAAGTAAACGAATTTCACTTTATTTGATATATTGATTCTTCCGACAAAGTATGAAAAATTATTTCATGGAAATGTTGGCCGCGGTAGGCTCGGCAGTAGGCCATCATAGAACACCAATTATCATGCACTTTGTCCACTATTTCCTGGTCAATGTGGGTAATTTGGGGATTGTCGGCATAAACTTTATCTTTCAATGTGCCCCCAAAGAAAAAAGTCTAGCGTAGTCAAATCGCAGCTGCGAGCAGGCCAATGAATATCGCCAAAACGACTAATCACACGGTTGTTGAATTTCGTGCGCCAGAAGGTTGATGCTACGCATCCGCGCGCCATCTTTTTGAAACCACAGTTCATCGAGATCAATATTTTGCAATTCCTGCCATAAAAAGTCAGTTATCTTGTCTCGATAGCCTTCACCATTGACAGTCACTTCTTGTACGCAATTTTTGGCCATGAAGACACACATTTAGCGTTGTTCCAAATAGAAACGATCCATATTCATTCAGCAAAAGGTTAAAATTAAAGTATTGTAAACAACTTATGACGCTCAAATTGAAAACGTCATTAACAAAATCGGAACAATCAATGGCCCACCTTGTATAATTGCGTTTTCTTTTGATTCTGTCCTTTGAAAATAGCCATAAGTTGGCATGCCTGCCTCGTCGAATGAATAAAGAATATACTGACAATTAGAGGAGTCAAACTATCAATAGTCTCACCAACGATAATTTCCAATAGTTTGAAAAAAAAAAAAATAATATCAATACTCATCGATAGTCTAAAAGTATAGTAAATAGTGCCATCGATAGTTTGATACGTCTACTTATAAAAATATGACATGACATGACATATTAGTACATACATAGTAGTAATTGTACTGAAATTTATTGTAGTTTTCAAAACCTTTTGGCTGCTTACGCTTAAGGATTTTGCTTAACATCAATTTGTAGTAATCAAAGAAGATTATTTGTAGCAATAAATAGTATTACATGTGATTTTTCTAGCAATTTCACCTCAATGGATTATATTTCCAATAGATGAGTGATTGCAGAGTACTTATTGTACAACTTAAATCCAGAGGGTGTCATATACAATTATACTATCAAAAATTAGAGTTTTCCCATTACTGGCAAATATAGTAGCCTAGAAAAATTTATTAGTTCTAAAGAAAACAAAATTTCCTTGTGTTTTTTGCATAACAACTGCAATAATCGAAACATATAATTCATCTCCAACTCCTCTGGTATTTTTAGTATTATTCTCCATGCTTTACAGTTGAATGAAGACTGTTCATTTTAGGACCATTTAACACATATCGATTCTGTGGCGAAATTTATCGATGATTCTTTGGTGTCTCTTACTAGTGTCTACACTAAGCCATAGATGCCAAGCAAATATATTTAAACAAAAAAAACAAAACAAATTAATAGAAAAATTTCTCCGTTTCAACAAACAAAATATCGTGTAAAACTGCCCTCTTTAACACACATTGCAGACATGTCAAGTTTTTCCAATGAGATTATTAAATGTCTTATTGAAGTTATCACTTTCTATGCATTTTTCAAACAAATGAACAGATTAGTGAGGAAAAAAATAAGCAAATGTAGTTTAAAAATTTGTTTCTTAATAATTTTTAATATTTTTGCCATGGAAACATTTGAGTATTTATTTTTATTTTTATTTTTTTTACATATTTTGTATAATATTCTATTAAAGCTTGATAAATCAAATGGAAGTAAATACATGTATTTTATCATTTTCGCACTTTCGTATTTATGAGTAAATTAATTTTAGCAAATTTTAGACAAATTGGTGAATTTCCTTGAATTTCAATGAAGACTGTAACTTTATTTCATTTTACTATCTAGAAAACTGTTTCAATGCTGTTTGAAAACAAAACAACAAAAGAAAAACGACAAATTGATATGATGATGGGGTCAATTAGTAAGTCATCAGGTGAGCTTATTATTTTAACCATGAGTGTATAGTACAAAACATATGTATCGATGTATGTATGCATACGTTTTTGCATTACATCACATTACATGAAGTCAATCCTGTGGCTCTTTTATGCTTTATTTCATTGTTTTAAGGCACACAGACATATTCACTCTTCTACACTACATTACACTACACTTCAATTCATTTCATTTCCCTTCCCTTTCCTTTCATTTCATTTCATTTCCTTTCCGGATCTACACATTTGACTCAATTTTGCATTATAATGTAAAATTTTATATTGAATGTACTTAGTATTTATTGCAAAATTGCAATGATTTTAAATTTACTCTTCTCTTCTCTTGTCGCTTACTCTTTGCTTCATAAGCTTTTATATTGCTCTCTCTCTCTCTCTCTCTATCTCTCTCTCTCTCTCTTACCACAATACTTTCATCTCTCTATATCTCTTCTTGTATTCAATTCAGTTCACTTCACTTTTCTCCTCTACACAACATTTCTATTCATAGTTTGTGGTCATATTCATTTCCATTTTAATGTGTAAATTTTGACTAAAAATTTTATCAAATTGAAAGATTCTGATGTAAGAGAAAAACTTTCATAAACATATGTGTGTGTGTGTGTGTGTGTGTGTATGTGAATATATAAATATATATATATATATATATATATATACTGACTGACTGAGTATGTTGTGTATATTTGTCTGACTGAATGAAATAGAATGTAACAGAAGAAGAAGATACATTGACTGAATTGACTGAAATTTTAATACGATTATGAGTTTAAAGTTTTGTATCAAATAAAGCGTACATTATGGCTTAATGTATTTCATTTCATTGGATTCGGTAGCCAATTTCTTTCCCATTCTCCCATTTAAAAGTTTCAACAGTTTCAGGCTCATTGAATGCATTGAGCAATCAACATATTGTGGCAAATATGTATAAATATAATACATAATAATACTCATTTTTACATGAATACTATATTCATACAATTGTCTACATAATAGAAAAGTGTTGATATTTTGAAACATTTATGATTATAATTCAAACTGCCATTTACCATTTTCCATTTGCCACTTTCCATTGACCAAACTCCAAACTCCAACCCCCAACATCCAACCTCCATCTGACATCTGTTATTATTGTCCTTCCCCATAAATCGAGGGATCCACACACAAATACAAAGTGCAATGAATTTTGGCGTAAACAATGATTTCGATTCAATGAATTCACATTTGGTTATGGTTTCATTATAATGACAGGAAGGAACAACAATAACACCTACTTGACTTACTTGGTAATTCTCATATGACAATTATTAATTATTTATTTATTTACAATACTCGTACATATAAGTATTTCTTTATATATATTGCGTTGTTTTGTGTTGCACTTTCTATAAAATTTAATAAGGTAATTTAAAGTTTAAAGTAAGTAAAAGTAAAAAGAAAATAATCAATAAATTTTATATAAGTTTAAATTGTTGTTCTGTTTTCTGTTTCAACTTTTATTAGATTTTTTAATAAGTTGAGAAATCAGCAAATTTTGCATTGCCGTGGGTTTAATGATACACTAGCGAATTTGAATTTTATCCAGAAATATTTCCATTCTATTTGCGAGTAACAGATTGAAACTCCTTCAGAAACCTCAAAAGTTAAGATTACACGATTGAAGTAAGAGCGTAAATCATGCGTCAATAGTTTTACGCCCGTTTGTAGTATTTTTAATAGGAGCGTAAACCGATTTTATCCCCAGTTTACACGATTCAATTGGACGAGGAAATTATAATAAATTTCGTGAAATGCAACGAAATATTGTACAACGTATAACATGTTTGGAAGCTGTTTCCAAATCCTCTTTAATGGCTTGTAACGAAAATACTCAATAAATTTCGTGTCATCATCTATCAAATGGCGACCAATCAATACATCGAAGACGCCCTCTTCTGCTCTTTCTCGGTATATTATATGAGCACTTTTCCATTCCATTTCTTTTGATTGCTCAACAAAAGAATGCAGACCAAAGCTTTGAAGTCTATATTGTTCATTTTTCTTCTATGTAAAAAAATAATACACATTTATTTAAGAACATCTTGTATAAAAATAATAATAAGATCATTGATTTACCTTTGGGAGAGTTTTAAAAAATGTTTCCTTAATTTTTCTGAACTTCACTTTGCTTTTTCACTATGATCAATACTTGATACGAAATGACACGAGATTTATCAACAGTCAGTTCCGGTGGAAATCATTTTATTGACGACTATGGTTGACGTCGATTGATGCTCTATGAAACAAGGGTCGTTTACACGATTAACATAATTGCATAAAATATTATTGACATAAGCTGGCGACAATCTGTGTATCAACTAAATTGAAGTATATTGACAGAAAAAAATAATTGTGCGTTTAGACGATTTAAATCGATTGAACACCAAAAAAGCATCCATCGTGTAATCTTAATTTAAGACACCACATACATATTAATTATATTTTTAAGAAATTTCATAATAATGGAAAACTCTATTGACGCTCTCTTCGTAGTCAATAGTTGATTGTGATAGTAGATGAGTAATTTTGAAGAAAACAATATTAAAAATCACAAGTACCAACTGAAAAAACTTGCACTACTCCTTAAGCATTGATTGATTGTCTGTATTAAAACTCTACTTATATTACACATGGACACATGGTAAAGAGCAGTTTAAATGAAGGATCCAGAATCCAGATGACTATAGCTTGGCATCTAGTATAGTTTGAAATTTATATTACTGAAGTAAAATGTAATTGTATCTCAATTGCCGTGTTCTGGATGATAGACTCTCGTATATAGAAGTAAAAGTAAAATATTTGTGAATCCCTGGGGTCTAGTTATTTCTCATCTTTATGTCAACAAGAAAACAAAATGTGTGCATGCGTGTGAACTCAGCTTATCATTGGTCATCATCATTCTTCATATAACAATCACAACCAAGAGATATTTTTATATTTAAACACATAAATGGATAGACAGATAGATAGATTTATGCATGTATGTGTATAGTATAGATACATAAGTATTTGAGCAGCATAGATACAAATAGTTAAAGCAAGCGCAAAAATGAACCATAAACCACACAAAACAAAGCAAAGTAAAGTAAAGTAAAGTAAAGCAAAATCAAAAGCAGTCAACCAACCAAGCAACCACCCACGCTGTTCTCTTTTATATTTGTATATATATTTTTTTTTTTTTTGTAGCTTTTTGTTGTTGGCAAAAGAATGAGGAAAAGGAGAATAAGAATGAAAATGAGAAGGAGAAGGTGGAGGTGGAGGGGAGGCGTTGCTCAAATGAAATGATATAAAACGAAATGAAATGAAATGAAACAAGACACACGAAACAAAATGAAATGACACGAGATGAGATGAAATGAGATGAGATACGTCAACGACGCCAATGAAAATGTCGATGACGCCAACGTTTCGTTTGATGCTGATAACGGATGCCAATGAAAATGGCAACGATGCCAACGACGATCAGACAATGGCGACATCAAGAAAAAAAAAAAAAAGGAAGTCAGTTAGTCAGCAAAGCTTATTTACAGTCATTGTATTTTGACAAAACAATATTTTATACATTTTTACAATCTTAAAATGTGTATGATTTTGAGAGAAAAGTGTTGGAGTTAATAAATGAATGAATGAATGAATGAATAAATGAATGATTTAGTTATTTGGTGGTGGGGTGGTTGTAAGGAAAAAAATCATGTAATAACAGAGTAGAGGTGATGATGATGATGATGTTAATAATAATAATAATAATAATAATAGAAGAAGGGAGGTAAGTAGAAAGGATAAGGAAAAAATAATATATGTGATTTTTATGACAACATGCGACAACGACAAAGAAACCTATAAAAAATCTCAATGATGCTTGCAAAATTACAACAATCTTTGTGTTGTTGTCATGACAAGAGATTGAAGCAGCAACAACAGTAATAACAATATCAATGCCAATAACAACAGCAGCAACAACAACAACAACAATAATAGTGTAACAACAATATTAGCAACTATGCTATGCACAAAGTTGTTATGTCAAGTATTTTATTCATGATATATCATAAGATAAAAAAAAAAATGAAGAAAAGAAGAAGAAAACAATTGAATTTAAAATAAAAAAAAAAAAAAAAGGAAAAGGAAAATGAAAAAACACAGAAAAATTGTGGATAGTCAAAAGACTCTTCTTGGTTATTGGTTGTTGTTGTTGTTGTTGTTGTTGCTGTTGTTGTTGTTGCTGTTGATAGCTAAAAAGATGAAAATGTTGATGATGGTTGAATAATGGCGGCAGCAGCAACAATAGCAACATACATAGGACACAGCAACATTAACAACAGCAATAATAATACCAGTGACTATGAAGTAGTATAAGCAAAAGAATGAGATGAAGCTGAAGCTGAAGCTGAAAAAGTGATAGAAGAAGAAGAAACTGAGGAAAAGGAATCAAAAAAGCGACAACCATTGCCGCCTTAGTTGCTATGACTTGACGACTGCCATGACGACAATGGTGATGGCAATGGCAATGGCAATAGCAATAGCAATAGCAATAGCAATGATGATGATGATGATCATCATCATGATGACTACCAAGTAATATAAAAACGACAATAACAACAACATCAACATGAAGCGGCGGCAAATATGAAAAACATGCAACATGCTGAGAGTCCATTTATTCTACGATACCAACAACAACAGCAACAAAAATGATGGGGAAATAAACCAAACCAAACCAAACCAAAACAAAAAAAAAAAAAAACAAAAATTATTATTTTATATAGTCAGTATATGAGAAATCTGAGGAAGAAGAAGTGAAACAATAATACAACAACAACAATAACAATAGCAGCAACAATGGATCCCAATACGTGCTTCATTTCAATCGAGAAATGCTTGTACGCTCGGCGGCGCTACCAAAGTACCATCATATTCGTAATCATCATCAACATCATCATCATCATCAATGCCAGGAAACTGAAATTCAAGTAAACCAAGACTCCATGACTCCAAGACTCATTGTCGTCATCATCATCGTCATCGTTGTAGTCGTTGCTACTTTAAATTTATTATTTTTTCATTTTTCATTTATTTGCTTGATATAAAATATGAGGTGAGTCAAGACAGAAGAAACCAGAAAAACGATTTAAGCAAAAAAAAAAAAAAAAAACAGAAACATTGAAGAACAGAAGAAAAAAAAAAACCAAGTACACCGCAATTTTGTTGTAGCCCAATGGACTAAGTATAAGTCAAAAGGAGGAGATATTATTTTTTATAATATAAAAGAAATGAAAAGCGGCCAAGAAAAGAAGAATCTATAAGTCAAACAAGTCAAATACTTAGATGATATTAGATCAGATGAAATGAGATAAGAAAAGATAAGATAAAATTGGATTATTCACAGTTAAATTAAAATTACAATTCAAATAATTGTACTTATAATCAGCAAGTAAGTACTTAGTAATGATCATTCAGCAATAGACAGAGGAGATGCATCTACTACAATGTTTGTTTTTACAGTTTTTTAAACATGTATGTTCTCATTAATATTTTGAAAAACAATTCCAATTCGAATCTCAAATCATCATATCACATAACTTTGACAATCAATTAACCTTAAATGGAATGCTTTTTTCAAATTTGATTAATATTAGTTAAAATAATTTCACTATTCAAATAGAAATTCATTCACTAACCAAGTAACAATTCAATAATTCTTTCATTTTGATGACTCTTTTAAGGAGAATAAAAAACTTTTACGAAATTATCTATTTTCACTTTTTTATTGTTGTTAAAAATAAAGAATATATTAACTTTCCAAAACTGATTTCTTCATTGATATAATCAAATTTTAAGATCTAATGCAATTTCCAAAAAATACTTGAACAATTTTAACAACGACCAAGACGTTCGAATGAATTGGTTAAAGCGGTCAGCGAGAGCATTGCCCAGAACCCAAAAGTGTCATATCGTCACCGCGCTCATCAATTTGGCATCAGTGGTATCACTTTTGAAGGATGATTTGTATTTCATTTCATATAAAGTGCAATTAAAACAAATAATATTGCTAACATACCTTCCAAGTCGCTTGAAAAATTGCCCAGATCTCCAGATTTGACCCCTCTGGATTACTTTTTGCTAGGTTATTTAAAAAGCAAAGTGTGTGTTTCAACATACATTTATTGAGGATATGTGTACCAACATCATAAATAAAAAAAAAAAACAAAAACAAAAACGAAAACGAAAATCGATAACAAGTGGATAAAGAAAAAACTAAAATTCACCTTAATTCTCTGAACAGATCACATATACGAGAAAAAAAAAATAGGAACATAATCATTGTTTTGAATATGATTATATTTTTTTATCTAAATAGTATAAACATATTTTGGAAGATGTGTAGCCATTTAGCTATTCCATTTTAAAAATATGAGTCACTTTCATAGTAAATAGCTCAAATCAAGTTATTGGAATCATCATCCAGGCAACGACAGATTCATATATTTCCTGATGACATTTGTCATAAATACATATATCAATTTCTGAGACATTAGCTGACTGAATTTTATTAGAGAAGTATTTTGCTTTGCTTTCTGGTTGTCTATATAAGGAGATGAATTCTTAGAATCCTTTTCTTAAAGGACTGGGGACAATATATTGAATCAAATCAGAGGTCGCAAATAATCGTCAATATTTTTATTTGGATTTCAAAAGACCGATTTTTAAAAGACTGTTTCGAAAATGTCAGGTGTCAACCAGTGATTGATTCAAAAAAGTCAATTGTCAATCAGTGACTCATTCGAAAAAGTCTTGTGTCAATTAGTAACTGATTCAAAAAAGTCTGTTGTCAATCAGTGACTGATTCGAAAAAGTCTTGTGTCAATCAGTAACTGATTCAAAAAAGTCTGTTGTCAATCAGTGACTGATTCAAAAAAGTCAGTTGTCAATCAGTGACTGATTCAAAAAGTGTGTTCTTGATCAGTGACTTTTACGAATCAGTCTTTTAAAAATCTGTCTTTTTAAAAACCAAATGAAAAGGTTAACAGTTATATTGCGATTCGATTCAAATTGAGCAGACAATTTGTCAATATTTGTCTGACTGAAAATTGATACATTACAACTTTTAGTCTCGTTGAAAGAAGAAAATAATTTTTTATAGAAGTGGTTTCAGTAAATTGGAAATAGACTTGTTTATTAAAGTATTAAGTAAAGAAACTTGTCTAGAACATGCCCAGATATTTTACAAAATCCTAGATTGGTACCAGTTTATGGAAGATTTTAAACTGACGTTTTTTTTTTTAACTTTTGTTAGGCGTAACCGCATAATAAAGTCAAAATGCAAAACCAAGCCGAAACACCACCAACTAAACATAAAATCACCAACAGAAAATCAAAAAAAAAAAAAAAAGAATTTATGTGGTACTACTATGTAAGTAAGCAAGTAAGTGTATGAGAACCGCGCCATATAAAAGTTTAATATTCATGATTGTTGTAGTAGAATATTTGTGGTTACCATTGTTGTTGTTGTTGTTGTTGTTGTTGTAGCTATCGTCGCTTAAGTGTTACACATTGAATGCGATTGATTGAAATGGATATGTGGGCAAGTTGATTGTTGCTGACAAACAATGACGACGACGACGACGACGACGACAATAAAAGCATAAGTAACAACAACAATATTTGACAATGATGGCGGCTGTGCTTCTATGCATGCCTATGTATGTGTTTGTGTGTGTCTGTGTATGTGTATGTGTCTGTGTATGTGTCTGAGTGTGTGTGTGTGTGTGTGTATTTGTAATGCCACAAAATGTTGCCAAAGGCATGAAACCCATAATATGCTGCTGCTGCTGCTGTTGCATGCTACTCCTCCCAGTATATGCAATTCAAAAAGTTTGGTGTGGCAACAGACATTTAAGCAAAAGTTGTAAGTTGTTGTTATCATTGTCATTGGTTTTGTTGCTGCTGCTGCTGTTGTTGTGGTTGTTGTTGTTGTTGTTGGTGATGTAGTTGACAACATTGCAAAACTTTGTCAAATTTGTGGTTTAACATTGTGAACCATTAAGTGAGTCATACACATTTCACCACAAACATCATACCAACTCATCCAACATCATACTACATACTTATGTACATAATGAAAAACATTATTTAATAGAGCATAAGTAGTAAATTGATAGCCTGGGAAGGCTGGGTAAACGCCTGGTGTGCCTAAGGTATTGTCTGCTCCATTGAAGAAAGGAATCAAAATGTAGCCTTTTGAGTTTCCAGATTTGGCTTGCTTTGATCAGTAGTTTGACCAAACAAACGGTCATTATATTGGCTTGAGTGAAAGGCACCAAATTCAAATCCCTCTGCAAGATTGAGTACTTAACAAATGTATCATGGGCATTATGTGTTATTCTATTGCAAGTCTTGCACTCTCTTCAGTTGTGAGTTAGCAGGAGTTTCCAATTTCTGGATGCCATATCTCCATACAGAGACAATGATTTGGACATAAATTGTGCGTTTACTCCCGAGGAAGAGTGTGCTTCTGCCCAGTGAAGCCTTATTTTTTGGAGCATCAGTTAGTTAACATGGATACACTATTGATAATGTCAAACGCTCATATCAAACAATCCACATATCATATTTGAGAGCGATAGAGACATAGACATCAAATTTCATTAAAATCACAACCAATATGCTTGACATTTTGTACTATTGTACATACATACACTATATATACTTACATATATACTTATGTATGTATGTATGTATGTAAGTATGTATTTGAAGTGTACGTATGGTGGCGACCGTCAGCATTAGCCGTCGGTCAATGCAACTGACTCTTCTTGTCAACTAAATTCAATTTTTGTGGCCTACAGCACCGCGACGGCATTCTCCATGGTTAGCGGTGTTGCATTGATGCAAACTCAACCAAAAAAAAAAAAAACATTTGGCTTTTTCAATTTCTATTCTCTTATTGTTTGCTTTCGTTCATCGGTTCGTTTACTTCGCTCCCCCTCAAATGGGATGACGAGTTTGTTATATGCAATATTATCCTGTATTTGTGGCTGACAAACGTAGATGACAATAATAATGATAACGATGGTGCTGCTGATGATGATGCTGCTGATGATGATGATGTTGTTGTTGACAATGTAGCAGCGAGTGGCTCAGACATAAATGAAATCAAAATTCACATAAAATAACAAGAGAATGAAACAAAGTGAAACTCTGAGAGTGAGAATAACAGAAAAAATTGAATAGAATTTCTTATCTGATAGCACATTATTATTTCATGCCAGAGTCATCCAAATGACCATCACAAGGTCTTAAATATTTTATAAATTAAATCATGGAACATTAAAACCATAACGTGGAATCATGGTGACCTTAAATTTGTATCTATTTAACTTTAATTTACATTAAAAATATATATTTTTTACTAAAAGACCCTTCTCAATCAAGTATGCGATGATTGGTAGTGAGGATGTTCATAACAACAACAAAAAAAAAAAAAAAAAACAAAAAAAAAAGGTAAATGGGGCTGGGGAGGGTGTTTTCAAAAACAAAAAATAAAGAATTAAAGTAAACTGTTCTTATCAGCATTTTTGCAAAAGCAGCTGATGCATTCACATCCTGTTAAATCTTGAATGGATATAGAATTTTCATCATCATCAGGAGTCCAGTTATAGGGTGTGCGTATATTTAATCTCAACCACAATGACAACGATGCTGACGCTGATGATGATGCTGATGATGACGATGACGACGATGGTTGGTGCATGGAATAAGATGACTGAAGAAAACCACAACCCTCCTAACTTAACAACGAAATCCTTATCAGCGATTAAACATCTCGCCACTCACTCACACTACTCTCACTTTACACCAGGCAGACAGGCAAACGCACACACACACACACACACACACACACACACACACACACGCACGCACGCACGCACCCAGGAAAGGGCGTTGTTCCGGTTTCTCTCCGGAAATCTAGATTTAGTTACTTTAGCCAAGAAGGGAAGGTTCAATTTCAATTCTCGGTCAGACAGTCAGACAATCGGACAGTCAATAGTTTTGTTTTTGTTAGCTAGTTGCTAGTCGGCTGTATGATCCTAAGATGATTTCCTATTTGATTTTCACGAAATATGATATGATTTGGAGATAAGAATAATGTGATAATATTGTGGCTTGACTTGTTTGGTGTTGTGTGGTGTGGTGTTGTGTGGTTTGATTTAACTTTTGCCGCATAATTTCTGTTTCTGTTGATTTTCTATTCACAAAAAAAAAAAAAAAAACAAACATAAGAAATAAAATTCTATGGATAAATGAAAGTTTGTAACATCACCACCATCCATGATTATTAAACAGTCGGTTGAAATTTATTTGATTTGATTTGATTTGATTTGATTTGATTTTGTGACCTTCAAGAAAATATTAAACTATACAGTGATTGCTATAAATTTCAAATTAACTAATTTTTATTACAAACTAAATACCAAAGGCAGACGTTGTCCTATCTCTCCTTCCCAAAAATATGAGTGGAAATTGATTAGTTGATTTTATTAGTTGATTTTGATTGATTTTATCTAAGATTTGTATACATCTCACTTGCATTCAGCACATTTTGTTATTTTTTTTTTTTAAGATTTTTCTGCTATTCCTTTGAGATTTTCCGAATTATCGTTTTGTCTAAACCTTCCTCATCATCATCACTTCGTGCATTGAAGAAAATCATATGAAAATATGTTCGATAGTTTATGAGTTTATGGCATTCAGACAGACAGACGCAGCTCTGGAATTTTGTTTTATATTATGTGTTGATAGTAGATATGAGAGGTTTCTACGAATGTAATTAAAAGTCATAATTAAGAGTCTTAACAGAAATTTGGATTAAGTATTTCATGTTATCATACCATAATTTCATTTCATCACATTGATTATTATGGGGGTTCTAAGGACCACACACTTTTTGAACAAACACAACTTTCTGATTTTGGATAAAAAAAATCATAGGTAAATTAAAAGCAAACTATGCATAAGAAGGGAATTGAATGTAGTAAGAAGTAAGAAGTTAAAGAAAGAAGAAAGTAAAACAATAAAATTGGCGCTGACAAATTTACAACAACACAACTTGAAAATGTTTAACATTGTCAATAAACATAAAAACACCAGAAACAGCAACATACTATTAACTCTTATAACAATAACAACAACAAACAACAAATCACGAAACAACACAACACAACACAAAACAAAATAATATTTAATATTTAAGCGCCAGATTTACTCTTTTTTTTTATAAAAGAAAATTCATTGGATGAGTATAAGCGGCAAAGTTAAAGAACCCAACCAAACAAACCTGAAACTTTGTGATGACACATGCCCCGACAACAACAACAACAACAAAAACAACATCAATAACAACAACAATAACAATACTAAACACTATTCAAAGATTCCCCCGATTTGAATACTCGTAATATAATTAATAATCGGAATAATAATCAGAATAATAATAATAAAATGAAATGAAAAATTGTCTCTGCTGCTGCTGCTGCCACTTCTGCTGCTGTTGGTTGACTTCGACTTGGACTTGGACTACGATGACTTCGATATTGACTTCAATGAAGCGCATCATTGTCATCATTATCATTATTATAATCAACATCATCAGCGCCCGGTTAATTCAATGACAGTGAAACCACAATAACAACAATATCACCAGCACCATCAATAATATTCGTAGTAGCAATAACAATAGCAACTACTATAACATAGCAGCGATCGAATAATGCAACAATAACATAAAGTGTACGAGGTGTTGTTATAAATTAATGAAATAAGACCAATGAATTAACCAAAATTTTTTAAAACTTTTTCGATCATGGAATCTTTTTGAAATTACAAAAAAATCAAAATCATGGATTCTATCTTTCTGCGAAACACTGAGAATTAGACAAACAAAAAAATCCCTTTACCTAATAACGATTCCTTGACATATACACAGCTGACGTTAGGATTAAGCGCAATTGGGTGATGTAACATACTTTTTCAAATTAATGTCATCAGTAAATCTCTTCAATCAATGAATCTTGGATCTCGGCAAATTCACAGAAATGTTGAAAAAATGTTACGCTTTCTTTGAAGAATAAAGATTTTACAGGATTTAAAAGCGACATTTCATCTGTGAGGGAATTGGCTGAAGAACTAGAAATTGAAACACTAGAATTCAACATGTTAAACGCTAAGCTAATGAAACTGTCCGCGATGAGCCTATAACTTTTCAAGAAAAGTAATTTGAAGATGAAATTTTCTACAGTCAGTTTTTTGACACTTATTTATTTTCACTCAATGAAAGATTTCAACAAAATGAAATGAGTACACGGAATTTTGTTCTTTTTTTATAAAATATAAAAATGATTCCGAAAAAACCAGATCTTCTCAAAGTCTATGATAATCTCCAATTGAATTTAACCGTAGATGGATTGTATCATAAGTCTGAAATTTTTGTTTGGGTGATCAGACTGAGTCTGTCTTTTGTCCAGGCACGCGTTGCAGCTCCCCGGCAAAATCAGCTATGTACGGGAATGATATTTCTTCACTTCATCTCTTTGTCTTCTTTGAGGTCCGATGACTGTTTTACTTTGTGTATTGCCTTATGCTAGGGGTCATGCTACTAAAACAATTTTCAAAAATAATGATTTTTTTTTTTTTTTTGTCTTCAATAAATGGTCATTTCATTTTATTACTTGCGTTTTTTTTTCATAAGGGTTTGAGGGAGCGCCTTAAAAATCTCACCCAGGGCTCTGGTAGTGCTAAAATCTGCACAGTGCAATTATTTTAATATGATATAAGATAAACTGCAGTAGCGAATTATTCACTTTTTATATTAAGAAATTTCTCTTGGTTTCGTTGCTTTTAACTTCTTTATGGAGAAATTAAGTAAAAACGAAATGAAAACCACTAAGCTAATACAAACAGAGGACTTCATATTTGGTCCATTCTTAGTTTACCTATTATAATAGTATTAATTTCGTGTTATTTTATAATCACACCTCGCATAAAAGATTAAGATTCAAAAATGAAAAACAGCAACACAAATTGTGATTGGAGCAAAGTGAGGGAAACAAATAAAAATCCCCTTCATTTGAAAAAGGGCACAGTTTAAAGGCAATGAAAAGTTAAAGTCAGTCAGTCACTCATTCAGTTAGTCAAAATGGTCATAAATATAAAGATGGATTATAAGTATTAGAGTGTGATATATTTACTTAGAATGTTGTTAGAATTTTCATGAAAAAGTTGTAGAGCTGTGAGCTGAGAGAAAAAAAAAATTAGCTAATGCGAGTATTAATATTTCTCAACATGATGATGACATTTTAGTTTCTACTGTTCCCAAGAACAAGAAACTACGAGTATCTTTGTTACTCAATTTAAACAGCATTTTAAAATATTTATTTATTTATAAAAATATTGTTTTGATTTTTATCGATTAGGTGAATGTTCGTTAACTCATATTCTATTGAATTTTATCTGGTCAAGTCTAAATATTTGTTGGAGAGATGAAGTATTCCAACAATGGATGGATGAAAGAACTGCTTAAGGAACGAATTTCCTTATACCAGGTTGAGGTCTGAGTTGATTCTGAATTTTGTATTTTTTAAGTAAGAATTTGGAAAATATTCCTGATATTGTAATTATGTGTATAAATCAGAGATAACTTTGTATAGAGTTTTGCTAATGAGTTTGCTTTTTCATTGACTTTGATGTTATTAAGGCTAGGAACCCAGATAAGTTTTATTTTGGGAAATATTGAATTAAGTAAGAGACTCTTATTGTTGAAACATAGAAGTTGTGGTTGTAGAAATTAGCTATAGTAGTAACGGCTGAAAGAAAGTCAGACTTTTCTATACAAATTATTATTGCTTCATGTATTTCTATGATTTCGGCTGCGAAAACTGTAAAATGGTGGGGTAAGAGGCCGGTTAGCAATGGATCAGTTTCGGAAGAGAATCCAAAGGTAGAGATTCAGAAACCCTTAATTTCAGATGATTTAGCAACGTCAGTGTGTTTAAATTTGTAGTTGGAAAAAGTATTTTTGAGGGAAGAAAGCTGAAGGTGTGTTTTACTATTGTGAATTATAATCGACATCTTAGACTCCTACTAATCCTATTAAGTTCAATCATCTTAGCATCATGATTGATTCTGAATGAATTGTATATATTTTAGAATCATTGATTTACAAGTTTTCAATGTTTCAAGGAAGTAACACTGCACATAGTAAAATAAATGAAAATACAATTGTATCTATAACTTTATATGCATCAGATTCACGGGAGTGAATAGTATTATAAGTTTGTCATGAAGTTTGTAACACACAGAAGGAGACATCGCAGACCACATAAAGTATATATAATTGTGATCAGCTCGATGAGCCGAGTTGATTTAGCCATGTCCGTCTGTCCGTCGGTTCGTCTGTTCGCACTTCTAGGCCTTCAGTTTTTGAGCTAGAGAGCTGAAATTTTGTACATAGGTTTCTTTTTACCAAACGCTGATCAAGTTCGTAAATCAACCGAATCGGACCACTAAGGGGGGTACCTCCCATACAAACCCCCTTTGAAATGAATGTTCTTATCAGAAAATTTTTTTTTTGTTTTTTGACGTGTCGAACTGAAATTTAGACACTATAAGTTTCTGGTCTATATCCCCGAACCATATAAATTTCATGATCCTAGGTCTACCAGGAGGGGTACCTCCCATACAAACCCCCTTTGTAATGAATGTTCTTATTAGAAAAAGTTTTTTGTTTTTTGACTTATTGAACTGTCAAATTTGACACTATAAGTTTCTGTTCCATATCCACCAACCATAAACATTTTATGATCCTAGGATTACTAGGAGGGGTACCCTCCATACAAACCGAAATCCAAATGAAAGTTCTTATTAGAAAAACTTTTTTGTTTTTTGTACTTATTTAGACACTATAAGTGTCTAACCCATAGCCACCAATCTTATAAATTTCGGACCACTAGCTGGGGCGTGAAGAGTATTACAACTTCGGCATAGTCAAAGTTAGTCTATTTTTTATATTTTTTATGTATACGTTATATGTAATACTTATGACTTTCTAAATAAATGTAAATGATCTTCAATGAAATGTGAATGCAAACTTAACAGATTCCCAAGGGCTCGAACTTCTAAATGATTCTAATACTATTGTATAATTTCTTTATGTTCGTTTCTCTATACAAATGAGTGTCAGATTGTTTTATATAACAAAATAATTTTCCATGCATTTTAACAACATACTAAACTCAATTGTAGTTTTGTTTTGTGTATCCTTTGAAAGAAAGTATAATATTTGTTTGGTCCATTTGATAATTTTATTCTTAGTTACCGACACATTTGCCTTTTTTTTATACTACTTATTACAATATTTAGATGACGTACGCCTGTAAACCTATACTACAAATACACATAGGGAGAGTCTATCTGGTTTTTCTTTTTTTATTTTCTTATTTTATTTGTATCTGTGTGTGTATGTGTGAGTGTATTTAT
The DNA here is from genome assembly GCA_035041805.1 of Amiota mariae. Classification (NCBI taxonomy): domain Eukaryota; kingdom Metazoa; phylum Arthropoda; class Insecta; order Diptera; family Drosophilidae; genus Amiota; species Amiota mariae. The sequence goes on along the minus strand of JAWNKV010000965.1, from coordinate 92,401 downwards.
ATGGATGTATCTTAAGAGTGCGCGTTCGTAACGAATCGCATTTAGTTGCGGTCATCTGCGCGATCGCTGTTTTTTTTTTCCTTTTCCTCGACTCTCCTCATATGGCGACGGAATATAACAACAAGCGATACTATTTTGTTATTGTTGTTGTTGTTGTTGTTGTTGTCGGCGGCGGCATTCGTTGAACGATTTATTTGGATCCGTTCCAACTGACTAAGTCAGTTTCAATTCTAAACGTTAACGACTCTCGTCGAGTCGAGTCGATTCGATTACGCGTTATTTTACTTCGCTATGCTTTGCTATGTTTAACATTATTTTGCCGGTCGGTCTCCATCCCCAACTATGTATATACACATATATACATACATATATATAATTTGTATATGTATGTGTGTTTATATCTATGTATAAACATGTTCATTTTAGTCTGTGAAAGGTCATTATCATGAAGTAAATCGTTTTAACTAACGGTGGGAGTTGAAGGTAGTTAAAAATTAACACAAAAATATACTTTCTTATATTGAGTCATATCACAATTAGTTCCCCTTTTTTATAAAAAAGAAAAAAAATAAAAAAAAAAAAAACAAAATCAAAAACAAAAACAAAAGCATAGGAAAAATAATAAAAGAGTGAGAGAGAGCGAGAGAGAGAGAGAGACGTGAACTGTTACAAAGAATATAAATATATTGTACTTAACAAAAATGAGTTAAAAAAAATAAATACTTGAGTTCTAAGTATTAAAAATCTATTGCTTATCAATAAATTTTCTAAATTTTAAAATTATCCTTATACTATACACAGCAGCGTAGACCTTTAAAGTCCTTTCTTGTGGTGTTTTTTTGTCTGCAGATCTAAGGATCAATAATCTCTTATTACGAAAACAATACGTAAAGCATCCGAGTGACTTTAACGACAATAATGAAATGCCTTAATCTAAGTATTTATGAAACTAACTAATTATAATATTGTAAAAACAAAAAGTAACAAAACAAAGTTGCTTTACCAAAAAAAAAAAAAAAAAAAAAACGTATAAATTATGAAAGAAAAACTTGAAAAAAAGAAATATTGCTAAATTTTCTTCATTTTTTACACATTTCAATAAAATTATAATGAATCAGTATTCAGTATTATCACTTTGATATGATGTTTGTAAACAAATATGTAAATGAGACGCTCTCTTCTGTCTAATGGAAGTCTATCAAAATTCATTCCATACAATCACAGATCAATTACAAAAATATCCCCCAAGATAAGCGTTACTTTTTTTTAAAGCCTTTTCAATTTTTTTGATTTTTTTTAATGTAGAAATTGAAAAAAATTTAAATAACTTTTGAATTCCTTTTTATTCTACATATCATTTATACTAACTGAAATAATGAATCTCTCCAGGCTTGTTAACTAAGTGGTATTTTCAAAAGGAAGAATCAGAAGAAAACGCACATATTTTGAAATATTAAATAATTTATAAATAAAAATATACTCGTATTATAAAACGTAAATTGATTTGTTTTTAAGGCGATTTTCCTGTGACTTTTTAGAATTTTTTTACTGAATTTGATTTTTCAAAATACTCATATGTTGGCAAGCCTTAATCACTCCCAATTGTGGAGGCTTGGAAAAAATTCTATACCTTCGATTAGAGTCTTATATCCCGTGATCGATATCAAGCAATCAACGTTCAATGCCTGTTGGAAAAATGTATGTCCAAATGTAGTTGAATGTAAGAATTCTAAATTACCATAGAAGCATGAATATTCTCAGGTAATGGAGATGGCACATGTAATCGGAGGATTTTAAAACTACTAGTGAGCAAAATACTGAATGAACATGATTCAATTGACGTGGTTATTAGTGGTTAGTGATTCTGATGAAGAGCAATCTGAACCAGTTGCATTTACAGTAATTATACATATTTATAAAGGATTTATATTAGAGTGAATATTGTATTTTATAAGAGAACCCAAATGTTGAAAGAGTTCTTCTTTTTCAATGGAATATCATTAAATATCATTTAAATCAATATGTCCAATTGTTAATAATTGATTTCATAAACAAAACTCTTTCATCTCATTCCAATTCATCTAACATAGAAATTGAAATGCATCAAATATTGTTAGGTGAAAGTGATAACTTAACAATCAGGAAGAAAACAACAATATTTCACGAAAGTGATGATAATAATTGATATATTTTGTAAAATTTTGTTATTTTTAATTTATATTTCTTGTATCTAAATGTACATAGAATGTAGAATTGTATACATTGATTAATCTTTTTAAGATACATTAAGTTTTATTTTACCTTAAAATTAATAAATAAATTATGTACATATATTTTAGTAGGTTTTCGCTTTATGCGGTTTTTCATATAAAAAAATTTCGATTACAATTTATGCTGGTTTCTTAGAAACATAAGCGTATAACGAGGGAGTTCCTAGACAATTAAATGGAATAGCATTTTTTCTGATTCTTTAATTTCAAAATTAAGTTGTTTATAAGAACAGCATATGGAAAAGAGTTGAAACTTGAAATTCAGAGATGTTTTCTTTTAATATTGTATAATATATATTTATATAGTATAACTAACTGACCCATTGTGCGTTGCTATGCCCTCGCTCAAAAAAATGTGAAAGTGATGCGACAATTCATGTTAATGACAATTAAATTATTTGGATATTGTTCTTACAAAAATACAAAAATCGCGAGAAAAACATGTGGGATGGGGGTAGGAGGGTAACAAATAATGTACGACCTATTCTCATACCTAACAAATATACAAAAAAAAAACAAAATTCATAAAAATCGGTCGAACCGTTTCGGAGGAGTGCGAACACTAACACCGTGACACAAGATTTTTATATAATAAAAAAAAAAAAAATTTTATATATATGTATATAATATTATTATTATATATAATTAGATATGTAATAATTTTTTTGACGATCTGCTGAATATATTTACATAAGTATGTATGGATTGCTCTATAAAAATCTAGGACAAATAACAGTTTTTTCAAGCAAAAGTATAAAGAAATATATATTATATAAAGATAAATATTCTTCTTCTAAAAATATTGTATAAAAATTAATGAATGTATTATACATATGTGCCTATGGATCTTATAGACTCCGAATCCACTTTACAGATTTTGATAAAATTTTTAGGGAAACTCTAACATAGTCTGGGAAATGAAGAAATTTATGAATCAAATTTTGCATATAAATCTAAGAAATATATGTTTTTTTTTGAAATCAATGAACTAATCTTTGTCAAACATAATAGATATATTATTAAAAATCTGTTCTTGGAATTGTGAATCACAATAAATTAAATTAAATATCATTTCATTTCTATTATTCCCGCACAAAGGTGACATTTTGACGGGGAGTAGCGAAACTCACCGTGATTGCTAATATTTTATAAAGTGACAGGTTACCCAATAAGAATAAAATATATTTATACATCAAATGATTAAATTCATAATATTTTAATAAATAATTATAGCTTCATTTTCAGAAAGATTATGAATTTTCCGAACAAATGATTTTCTCAAATTATGCGATCATTGAAATTTAAAACATAAGTTTCGATAAAAATGTAAACATACTAAGAACATATATAGTATAGGATAAATCATCTAATTACTACATCATCTAAACATAATTTATGTACACTTATGTATTTGATTGTATAATTGTTTATTATTAAATCAATATATAGTGTTTTTTATTGTATTTTACTAAAAGAAAGGTATACAATTTTCGGTGAAACTAATATGAATCTTTTGTCTTTCACCTCTTTCATTATATTATTTTGCTTTGGTCATGTTGTTGTTGTTGTTGTTGTTGTTGTTGTTGTTATTAAAATTATTTGTAAGTTTTCGCTCGCTTGATTTTCTTCAAAATTTATGGTTTATAAATTATCTCACATGTTTTGACTATTGACAGCTTTAAAATAATCGTAAAAAATAGTGCGAAAAAAGAGGCAATGGTGAGATAAAAAGAAAAATATAAGAAAAATCGGTAGTGTGGCAACAGCAGCCCACAGATAAAACATAGACAATAAAAAATAAATATACATATAAAGTATAAAAGAGAGTTAACTACTTAGTATTACAAAAGCAAGTATTCCAAAAAAAAAAAATTAAAAAAAAATATATGTAGTAAAATAAAATAAAAGGAGTAAAAGGTGTTGAGAGAAAACTATTACCCTTAGTAGAAGGACAATAGTCAGCAACTGGAATTTGAATGCCATCATTAGTATATTGTAATTAGTTCTCATAATAATCATCACTTAAGAAGAAAAAAGTAAAAATATTTTAGTAAAAATTATCACCTATGGATCGAATAATATTATTATTCCTTGTATCATGAAAATGTAAATATTCTTTTGAATATTTTAAGAAATGTTGTCCACACATCAAAATTGATCTTATCTACTTAGAAAATTACATACATAAGTTAATATTATTGAAAAGTCTTCTAATACTCGAATAGAAGGGAAAATTTGTGTATAAACGAATGGACAAGATCCAATTGTTTATCATCACCAAGATAACTTAGGTCTACAATGCTTTATTCTATACTAAGTAGATAACTGGATTGCCTCCTTGTCATGGCAAAGGGGCTCAGTAAGTGTAAAGACACTGTAGCTAAAAGCAAGTCAAATAGGATATCTTTTATCAGTCAGTCAGTCCTTTTTCATTCTATTCTATTCTATTCTATCCTTTCTGATCCTCTCATATACCTCATATTCAAATGTAAATGCCCGCCCTCGATATGCTTGCTATTGTCTCGATTGAAGTTATAGTTTCGGGCGATGATTTCCGATTGTGAAAACTATCTAACTTATCTGCTTCGGATTCATTTTTTAAAAGACCTGAACATTTTTCTTATATCGAATAAAGAAAGAAAAAAAAGAGACGTTGTCCCGGTTAATTCTACAAAAAAATTAATGTTAACAATTTGGTTAAGCTGATGAGATATTTGATTGATTTTAAAATATTTCGAATATTCTTATATCTCTTCCTCATGAATCACTCGTAGCCATATGAAAATCTTTTCAGTAGCTTTTTTGAGGCTACTTTGTTTTATAATCATCATCATCATCATCATTTTACGCTTTTATCATCTATTTTAGGCTTAAACTATTTAATCGATTTTAATTAAAAAAATATAACATTCGATGGATATTCAGTTGTAAATGTGCACAATATGATTATTTTTTTTTTTTTACGTATATTTTGGGGATACAAAACAAAGAAAAGTTTTCACAAATACAAATGATAAGAAAACCAAACAGACGATTTTTATTAGAATATACACACACACACACACTGTACAAACCACTTCCATTAAATACTTTTTACTTTATCTTTTTTTTACTGGCTCGGGGTGTTCGAATTTCAGCCACTGAGCCAAAAACCATAAATTCGAACTACAATTATTGATGTTTCTCTCTCAAAATTACTGTTTCGCTTTCAAAATTGTTGCTTCGTTCTCAATATTGCTGAGTATTTTAATATTCCAACAACTATTGCTCACAAATATTGCTGATCAACATCAATATTATGGGATATTGTTATTGGAATCCTGTACAAACTTTTCAAAACTGCGAAAAAAAGAAATATGAGAATGCGAAGGTTTTTGTTTCTTTGTATGTTAAGATATGAGAAAAGTATAGTAAGTACTATGTATATTGATGAAGAAATTTAGAATCGATTAGCTTATGATAATTGAAAATATGTATAACCAAATATTCACTTTATTGTTATCCTGAGTTCCATCAACCCAATAAAATGAATATTGCAAGAATTTTGATATTTTCTTGTAAAGAACTGTTTTTCTATGAAACGACAATATAAATATTTTTTTTTTTTTTTTATAAAGTTTTTGCAAATAACCAATTACATTAAACATTTATATGGTTGTTAAGAATAATGGCTTGGCGATTATATTACAGTGAATGTTCAGGTTCCACTTAGAAGGTCATTAGGATGGAGCCTTTGTCGACGTCGGCCCACGCCATGGGTGAGGGATTTTGCCAAACAGTTTGATTGAGTTTTCAGTCTTTGATGATGATGATTGCTATTTTGCAGGAAAGAAATCTTTGCCAATTTTAAGATTTTCGTATGAGTTTCTTTATATCAAAAACCGATCGATGACCGTCGGAAAAAACCAAGACTAAAGTATGAAAACAAAAATAAATGATATTTGAAGAAATCTTTCCAAATTTAAGAGAAACACATTTTCTGTTTCATTGTAGATTTTCTTTCTAGGGATGGACCACTTAACTGGAGAAAACACATATCCAACAAGTGGAGCCAACTTAACCTCAAGCTCAAGCGTCTTTACTGGCTACTCAGGCCCAGTTAGAAGCTATCACTATAAGCAATAAGTTGCTGCTCTTTAAGGCAATCCCAAGGGCAATCTGGATCTATGGCATTCAGTTATGGAGATCTACTGCGGCCTCCAATATCAACATAATTCAGAGATTCCAGTCTAAAGTTCTTCGCCTCCTTCCTTCTATGTTCGGAACGAGATCTTTTATTGATGTTCACTGTTTATAGCCACCGCTATGAAAATCGACTAGAGAACCACTTAAACGTCCTCGCAGTACAACTCCTGGACAACAGTCAGCAACATCACAGACTAAAGCGCTATCATCTTTTGGATCTTCCCTCCCGCTTCAACCAGTGACCTAATCCCTAAAATCTCAAGATAAATTATTACCTTATAAAATTTAGCTATTGTCTTTCTACACATCTTAATAGATAAATAATAAATACATAATAATAAAAAAAAAAAAAATTACTAATTAAATTTTTAAGATTTAAATTACTTACTAGAAAAGAAGTTGAAATTCTCTAAAAAAAATTGAATCAATCGAAACAACAACAACAAAGTTAGTGAGTCTGTGTAGCCCAGAAAAGTTTTAATTTTATTTTTTTTTTTTTTTTTTTGTTTATCGAAGAAAAACAAACAATTTAACTATTGACTCACAACCAACAAAGACGAATTCAATTCATGGAATTGTTTAAAAGTTTGTTGCATGAAGGAATGGTTCTAGTAAAGTAAAGTTAAGTTTGTGTCATGTTTTCTTGTCCACAATTTTATTGTAGTTGGTTTAAAGAAATAATTTATAGCAAACGCCCATCATCAACAACGCAATAATAATCATAATAATAACAAAGTAAATGCTGCTACTGTTACTTTGCAAGTTGCTGTTGCTGTTATTATTATTATTATTATTATTATTTCACGTCAGTCATCATATATTTTTATATCTAGTATACACACTAATATGTTTGGACATAAAATAAATACATGATGTATCTAGTTACTATTATGTATTGTATTGTTGTGCGTTGTCTTGAGTTGTATTGTGTAGCTTGTCAATAAATCGATGGCAACGGCAGATACTTAAAATATTTGAAAAAGAAAATATGACTTTGCTGATGTTTTCTGTAATTTTATTTTTGTTTTTTTTTTTTTAAATGTTTAGTCCTACAGGACAACAGTAAGAATAACAATAACATCTACGATCATTAAAAAGAAGAACAACAACAACTGACAGCAAAACGATGGCAGTTAAAGTCATTAATGAAGATGAACTATAAGTTGAAAATACTTACTACTTCTGTTGTTGGTTGTGAATGCTGCTGATGATGATGCTGAAGAGACTTTTGTTGTTTCTCCTGCTGCTGATGTTGATGTTGATGTTGTTACTTATGTTGCTGCTGTTGTTGGTTACAAGCAGTGGCAACAACAATTAATGTTTATGTTTAAGTGAAACAAAAAAAAAAAAATTTGCAAAAAAAAATAGGAAAAAACACACAATATTGACAGAAATCTCAATAGGCATAAAAGCATAAGTTAAAGACAAAAACAACAACAACAACAACAACATTTGATGCGGCAGCAACAAGTAACAACAGCAGCAACAGCAGCAGCAGCAAAACAGCAAGCAAAAGGAGTAGCAGCAACATTGAAAATAGCAAAAACATTAAACCAACCTACAACAAATTATATTTTATGTTCAAATGATTTTCTAAAAAACAAAAAAAAAAAAAACAAAACTAAATGCGGCAAGTCAAAAACTAAACTTCACTTACTTCACTTGACTTCACATGGGTTTATTTCATTTCACTTGGGATTACTTCACTTGAGGTTTTAGTTTTGGTTTTGGTTTTGACTTTGGCTTTTGACTTTAGTAATTCTCTTGAAGTTTTTTTTTTTTATTTTTTACCACCGTCAAAATAACAATGCCTATGATGATGATAATCATATAGTAAACTAGTAGTAGTAGTAGTAGCAAGTAGAAAGTAAGTATTAGAGAATAGTAGTGGAGAGGAATGAAATAATGCATTGCATTGTATTGTATTGTATTGTATTGTATTGTGTGTGTTGCAGGTTGTTGGCAGCCAAACGACAGCAGCATTTAGGCATCAACTGAATGGTCAAAAGTGGCAGCAACAACATGCAACAAGCAGCAAGCAAAAAGAAGAACACAAATAATGCACCGCAACAAAAGGCTAAACAAAAAGTAACTACCATAACGACAACCGACAACCAACAACCAACAACAAAACTAATAACATCAGCAACAACAATATGTTGCAAGTATTACTATGAATTTGGAACTAACCAACCAACTAACTTAACAAAGAATGAACAGAAGAACGAACGAACGAACGAACGAACAAACAATACAAATAACAAGAAGACAAACAGACAGACAGAAATACAACAAAATCTCCAACTAGTATAAGAAAGTTAAGTTTCTGAGAGTCGTCATAGTCAGCATCCTCGTCGTTGTCGTTGTCGTCATCGTCAAAGATTTGAAACTTAAAAACATTTAAGACGATGATTTTATGAGCGTTTTTTCGCTTTAACGATCATCAAGACGACAGCAAAATGTTTGCAACAACCGTAGAACAACAACAACAGCAACAACAACAGCAACAACAACAACAACAACATCAAGATTATACGACAGCAGCAGCTGGAGCAGCAACAATAGTAGTACAACAAGAACAATAACAACAACAAAATCAACAAACTATTGTATTTAGAAGGTTCTTCAGTCCTTTCCATTCATACTACTACTATATAAGACTTGCATCTTTCATTTTTCCAGTCATACAACTTGCTAAGTACTATAAGTATAAAACAACTTTGTGATAAAAATTGGTTAAAAAAAAATATTACAATAACTAATATTATTGAGAAGAAAAGAAGGTTTCTACAATCCAAGAAGGTCAAATGTCAAATTTATAGGAAAATAAGATCCATGCCAATGTAATGGGAATTTCAAATGTCATCAAGCCGTCGCTAGTAAAATTTTATCAAATCTGAAATTATACGACACAAATACAGGGTGGCCCATTTAATGGTAAGATTTTGAATTCCTTGTTGTTAATGACGCTGAAAAATTTAAGCGCCATAAATTGTTGACAGTAGTTTCATTTTAACCTTCCTCTGAACAAATATGAACTCTCTCGCTTCTCTTTGAAATATTCAAAAATTTATTTTGTATGTGGAACCCAGATTTTGCAAGAAAAATCCTCATTTCTTTTTTTTTTTTGATGAATCGCATTTTCATCTCGGCGGCAACGTAAACAAACAGAAAAATTGCAGAATTTAGGAAACGAAAAATCCACACATCATAGTACAGAAGCCAAAGTATCAAGCTCGTGTCGTCACTGTGTGGTGCGGATTTAGGAGTAGTGGGTGGCATGATTGGTTCTTTCTTTTTCCAAAATGCAGAAGGTCGAGATATGATAACAGACTTTTTATGGAAAGAATTGCAAAATATTGATCTCGTGTGATTAGTCGTTTTGGCGATGTCCATTGGTCTGCTCGCAGCTGCGATTTAACGCCGCTGGACTTTTTTCTTTGAGGCGCATTGAAAGATAAAATTTATGCCAACAATCCCCAAACAATTGATCACTTGTAACAGAAGTATCGGGACGAAATTACCCAAATTGACCAGGAAACAGTGGACAAAGTGCTTGAAAATTGGTGTTTAGCGGAAAACATTTGAATGAAATAATCTTTCATATTTAATCGGAAGAATTAATCTATCAAATAAAATGAAATTCTTTGAAAAAAAAATTAACTTTTGTCTATTTAATGACCAAACCAAAATCGGACAAATAGTTAACCCATCTTTTAATATTCGAAAGTAAGTAAGTACGAGTATTAGAAAGATTCAAAAAAACTACATACTCGTACATAATTAGGAGTAATTCATACATCTATTTAATCCATAAAATTGTTAATGAAGTGGATCCATCCATACGAGTATGTATGGTTTCTTTAAAACCTTAGGAGGGAAGTCGAACCAATGAGACGCGTGCCAGTGGTGGCACCCGATAAAATTATGCTTGGCATGCCAATAATTAACAAATTGTCGCTATGTCTTGACGATAGAAGTGATGTAATTAAATCTACTAGTAGTTTAGCAGTTTTTGATTGATATTTTGTAGAAGAAGAATTTGTTGCGTGAATATTGTTGCCAACAACTACTAAGGGTATACAGACATTTGTTCTCATTTGCTCAGAAAAATTATTGATCTAAGTAAAATTGTTTTCATAACAATTGATGCAGCTCCAAGTAAGGTGGGTAAAAATAATGGATTAACCAATATATTTCAAACACACATAAGTATAACATTCGATTCTTGAATTTCACTGCAGTTCAAAATATTATTAGAAACACTTAAATTTATTGTGTACGCTGATGTGAATTCAGTGGATTAAATAAACTAAATAAAATAAAATAAGAAGACTATCGGCCAACAACAAATTTATGGAAACGTGGAATTAATTAATTTCAAACATATTTAGTTATCTAAAGAAGTTGGCTTTCGCTATTTTAACAATATTTTCATCTACCTATGTTTGTTAATTATTATTTTTAGAAATGAAAATAAAATTAAAAACTTTGCATCGAAACCGTTTGTCAGATGACTCTAGTTCAGCTTGCATTCTGCTAAAAGTAATAAAGTGCATAATTGCAACAGCAAAAATCACACTAAATTTCTTTTTTATTTAACTAAACATCAAAATAGTAAACAATAAATAATAAAGAATTTTAATTTAGTAGCATCTTTTTATATATTTTGTCCATTAAATCACTAAGTCAAGATTCTTCGACGGCACATCATTATTATAAAAAATGTCACGATCATCAATAAATATTCCCCATCCCAGAGTCTGCAGAGTATCACAATGTTGTATGAAAGAGGATCAAATAAAATTATAATGGAATTTGGTAAAAATTGTTAATGTAAATTGTATCACAATGTTGTGTGAAAGAGGATCAAATAAATTTATAAGAAAATTTGGTAAAAATTGATAAAAAAAAATTTATGAATGAATTATGGAATTATTTAATTGACTTTAATTTACATATTTAATAAGGTTTCCTTTTTTTTATTATAGTCCCAAAAAAAAATATACGATTCTTTATGCTGTCAATAAGATTTTTAAGCATATTTGGTTCCAAGTTGTCCCATTCTCTTATTATTGTCCTTTGTAGATCTTCATCAATGGAATCATTTTTATAAATCCTTCATACTACTAGTATTGTCAATAGGATTTAGGTCTGGGGATCAAGCCACCCAGTCCACAACATCAATAGATGTTGAAGAAAACCAAAACATTACCATGGACATTGTCTTGCTGGAATGTCCATTTTGTTTCCGGGTGTTGTCTGTCATTTATATAATCGCTTCTCTTCATTTTCGAAGATACAAATTGAATATCCAGACACCCTGATACAGGCAAAAGACTGTTTAAGTCATAAAACTTCCCTCTCCAAAGTTGTGCTTGAAAAAAACCAACGACTCCTTTCTGATATTATGGCAATAACCTCGGAAACCGTCTGGACCCCATCTAGATTCGACTTTTTTCATCATTTCCATTTGGATCGTTTTCAATCTACCAGCCAACGAATTCACCATCTGCTAGTAAATTTGATCAGTGTAATCATGTTGACTACTTGCTACTTGCTGCCCGTTAATAGCCTGCAGTATGCTTGCTGCCATTAGTCCCCGTTTCGATACTAATTCACTAGTTCCTCTTCTTATTACCTGGTGGCTAATGAATTCAGGATTTGTAGATTATGAAGAGGCGAACCAATAAGTGCGCGTTTCCATAGTAAGTCAGTAGTCCCTTTTCGCATTTCAAAAGTAATGCAGAGGCGAACTAGTGAAACAACTGGTGAATGGTAATGCAGGCGGTACCAATTGACCCCCCTTCCAATGACATCGTCATGTTAAATTCACCAGTTTAAATGCATATAAAAGGGATTATAGAAACTAGTGCTGGTTCCAAAGGGACTAGTCATTAACTAATTTTAGACCAGTGATTCGTACTGTCACACACACACACACACACACACACACACTCACTCTCTCTTATTTTCAAAATGAATCAGTATTGATACGTTTCACTTGACTACTGAACGAGTAATAAGTTTTGTATGTCATCATGTCAAATCTAATCAAAACTTTAAAATTCAATCTATCAGAGAAATTATATATGAGTACACATACATGAAATGTCTAATGTCTAGTGAAAATACTAGCGATTAATTCATTAGAGATTCATCCATATGTATGTAGACAAGTTGATCTACAAGTTGATCTAAAGATAAGCAGCGGTCTTTTCCAATCTGATTAGCTCTTTGAGATCACAATAATAACAAGTAAAGTTTATGGAACAAAGGAATACATAAATACATTTTTATGAATTTCACTAGATTTTCAATTTCAGATTTCCAAATTTCTTAAGATCGAAACTTTTTATCTTTTATTTTAATTTTTTTTACTTTATATTAAACTTTCAACTTTAAAATTTTCTTCTACTATAGAGATTAGCTTTCAAATTGTGTTGATGTTGATTTTCTTTCTAATCGAAAATCATTTCAACTTTAAGATTCTTTAAGACTTCGTTAAAGTGAAGAAACAAGTTCTAGTTTCCCACTTTAACTCTACACAAAAACTCTAATTTTAAAGTTAAATCAAAATGAAAAAAAATAAAATAAAAAAATGTATACAAAGTGTAGTAGAATAGGGAATAGTTTTCTTAAATTAAAACTCTACAAAGACAGGACCGGGACGGAACAGAATTACTAAAATTTCTTTAGTTTCTTATTGCCTAAGAGCTTATAGAAGCTTTACTTGTATTAAACTTCACTTGGTTTTTGGACCAAGTTCAGTTCATTTCAGCAGATTTGAGTTGATTTGCTTTTCTTTGGCTTCTCCCCTTTATATTTTCTTGTCTTGTCCTGTCTTATTCTATCTGAGCATATTCTGATAGAAAGCGACGGCAGCATCTGTACCATTTACTTTTTTGTTTTTTTTTTTTTTTTTTTGTTAGTTTTAATGTTGCATGTTCCTTTTATAATGAATATAATTTTATTGCAAAATATGGATAAAAAATTAAGATTAAAAATTAAGTCATCCACAAACAACTGACTGACTTTCTTCTTTGATTTTGATGTACAAAAATATTTGTTTTTAAATTAAAACAAAACAAAAATACAATAAATATAAAATTCTTATTTCTTTTACACAATAAGTAAAAAATCAAAAAAAAAATTTAGATTGAAAGAATCAAATCTAAAAAACAAACAATGAATTTTCTTAAAGAAAGAAACCCAAGACTATTTTCCACATATTTTTCTATATAATTTTTATATTTCACGAAAAGTAAACAAAAAATCTTATGAAGCATAAAACATGAAAAGAAAATGTATAGAATTTTTTTTTTTTTTTTTTTTTTGTTAAAAAAAGAATATTAAAAATAAAATATTGTATAATAAAAAATAAGAAATACAATTTTTGATATTTTCTTAATTCAAAAGTTTTTTGTTGTTTGACAAATCACAAATCATAAGAATGAATTTATAAGAAGCAAAAACCTGGTAAAATTTACGAAAAACAAAAAACTCACCAAAGGAAATAGGGAATTTTGATTTGTTTCCATTCTTTTTTCTCATCAGTGACAACTAAAATTCAAAAACTTTGCATCACGTCACGTTTTCGCTTTTCTTTTAACTCATTTCTTATTTTCAATTTTTTTTTTTTTTAATATTTTTTTTTTTTATTTTTCTTTCAATGCAAATCATAAGTTCTCTACTCCCTGTCCTTTGTTAAAAAAAAAAAATAAAGTTGGATGAAGTTTTTCTAACTAAAAATGAAAATGAAGAAAAGTCAGAAAAAACTTTTTTTGGGCAAAAACAGTAAAAAACAACAACAACAACAACAAATGAAAAATGCAAAAACAACAATTGCAACATTCATGCATTCAGTGAAGTGTGCAAAGAAATGAAAATAATGATGATGATGATGATAATGATGATGATGATGATGAAGAGGAGCATGTGCTTCTATTCGCCTCATAGTAGTAGTAGTTTTAGAAGAAGATTCAAGTTTGTTGAGTGCGTGTGCAAATGTCGGAGTAGAGAGCAGGTGAATAGTATTACGAGTATTACTATTGTTGCTGTTGTTATTAATATTGAAAAGAAGAAAAAACAAAAAGAAGAATATGAAGAAAAAGTAAAAATTTTGCTTAAAAATAAGAACCAAGTTCAAAAGTGAAAAACTTTTATAGTAAAAAGCAAACTTAGCAAAAGCAAAGCAATTGTTTTTTCTTCTCTCCAAGTAAGTATGAAGAAAAGAAAAAGAGGTCGCTCGATGGTTGATGGTGGTCTGTGATGGGTCAAAATGGCAAAAGAGGAGCAGTCAGAAAAGCAGCAGACATGAATAGCAGAAAATTATAGGTTGTAGTAGGTGTGATACTAAAAAATTGAGATGATCGATAGATGAAAGGAGGAAAATATAAACAAATTTTCTTTAAAGATGACAAGGAATTAATAAAAATTGATAAGAATAGATTTAATGACTTAGTGATTGACCGGTGAGTTGAATAGTGCGTGAGATTGACCGGTGAGTTGGATAGTGCGTGAGAATGAGCCACCCGCCGACGGCAAACAGTTGTTTATTTATTTATATTTTTTTTTTTTTTTTTTTTTTTTTGTAAAGCATAAAAAGAGCAACAAAAGAAGAGTAAAGCCGGGAATAAAAGGTTTTAATAAATACTTAGGAAAAGGGAATTCACCAACTCAACATAACTTAATGATCAAAGTAAAGTAGCAAATTGTTTATGATGATAATTGTAAGATTTTCGCCGCCGGTGGCAACATCATTAATATCACTAACAATAATTTTGGAGTTTTCTCTCTCAAAGGTAGCACGTTCTGTCAAAATCAACAAAGCTGACAGTAGTAGGTGGTCACCACTTCAACTCTATAACTCTATTAATTGTTGAATATTTTTTCACTCATGATCAATTGGATTTCAATCCAATCTAAGATTGCATTCAATTAAAAAGGATTATAAAATATATATAGTATCTTGATGATTATGACTTACCTATGTTGTGTTGGTTATTGTGGAGCACAGCGCCGAACGCCATTAGATCCTTTACCGTTGGTGTTCGACTCGTACCGAGGGCGGCAAAACCGTCGCCCAGAAATGACGCCAGCGCGACTGCCCGTAGGGGCGAGACTTTTGTGGCTTCGGTAAGAATTTTGAGATCAACAAATATTCAATGTTTGAGCGTAAAAGTTTGTTTTGTCTTTGATTTGTCTTTGATTGTTTCTTTCTATACTTATACTTATGTATGTTTGTAGTATATTTTTCTCTTGTTTTTTTTTTTTTTTTTTCTATTCCTTTAATTTGTCGATTGTTATAAATTTATTATGTACTATGTATGTACGAGTATTTGTTTTATGTTTTTCCTTTAGAAAAGCAACAGCAAAGGAGAATGAGTTAATAAATAAGTAATTATAGGGGGGCGAAAATTAACACATTTTATGAATGAATGAATCAATGAATGAATGAATGAATGATTGAAGTCACTTATGCAATTTAAAGCGACGGCAAAATGACAAATTAACAACAATCAAACAATTCATTATTCATCAATTAAATTTTTGTTCATTTCATTTGATTTCACTTGATTTACTGTTTATGTTTGATTCATTTTGTTTGATTGAAATTTGTGAAATAGAATTTGTTATACTATTAGTTCTTTTGTTTTTATTTTAAATTAGAACAATTTTTTAACTTATGTGGGTTTAAATATATTTTTTCTTGTTTTCTCTTGATTTTTCTCAAGTCACAAACACTGCATATCTCAATCAAATATTATCAAAGCCGTCGCTATTTTATTTAATATTGAACAATTTTAATTTTTATTTTTTTTTTTTTGTATTTTTGAGCTGAGTGATGATAGTAGAATGGAAAAGTGGGAACACTTAGATTTTGTTATTAAAGGATTCTGTTAATGATTTAATGAAAAAAAAAAGAAAGATAATCAAAAACAAAAAAAAAATATTAAATAATTTTGTTTGCACAAAGAAGAAGATACAATACACACACACGCACACACACACAGACAGACAGACAATGTAACTGATCGCATGAAGCAGGAAGGAAGGTCGGAAAGAAGGAGGGAATACAATCAATCACGCACTCACCCACGCCTGCATGCATTTTGGCACCGGCAATCAGAATAAAGTAAATGTAAAAGTCGAAGACTTTATTGTAAGAGTAATATAAGTACATCATAGTAAGAGTTCAAATGATATGAGAAAATTGAATGGGTGAGTGGGGTGAGTGGGGTGAGTGGGGTGATGAGATCATATGACATGACATGAGAAGAGAAGAGAGGAAGAGAAGAGTGAATAAGTAAGATCAGAGTGAGTAAAAAGATATATAAACAAATATGTACATATATTATTTATTACTGTTTTCAATTCTTTATGAATTTGGTTTTAATTTTGAATGCATTTTTAGTTGCACCAAGTTTTTGGGATTAGTAGTTTCTTTCATCTTATATTGATGATCTTGATTTTTTTTTTTTCTCAAATTTCTTTATTCACTTAGGCACTGAGAAGGCTTTATTGTATATATGTAGTTGTTTTGTTATGCAGGATAATAAAGATAATCTTGTTGCGGTTTAGGATTATCCCATTTCCTATTCATATTCAAATACTTGTTCACTATCGATGTTGTTGTTGTATTATTTCTTGTTGTTGATGTTGTTGTTTTGTTCACGTGTTATATGTTGCTGTTGTTGTTGTTGTTGTTGTTATGGTTATGGTTACTTGCACACTTTTATCCTTTTTGCTTTTTAGTAAAAGCAGCAGCAACATTTTGCCATTTTGCCATTTTTATTTATATATTTATAATTTTTCTTTTTTTATTATTTTCTGCTTATTTTGCTTTCTTTTCTCTCTATTCTTCTTCAATGATTTATTTTTTTTTTTTCATTTTCTTTTTTATCCACAATTCATTATTTTTTTTCTTACATTAAAAAAACAAAAAAAAATTACCAAAAAAAATATAAATAATTTTTTAAAAAAATTTATTGTAAAATTATGCGCCCGCGTCGCGTCCCGTTGGTTTTCTTTTTCTTATATAAATTTAAAGGAGGAGAAAGAAAAAAAAAAGAAAATGAAATTACTTTCAAGTTAATTCTTCTTCCTTTTCTCTTCTTCTTAGTTCGCTTTGACTTTTGTTTTTGTTGTTGTTGTTTTTGTTGTTGTTGTTGAATGAAGCTTTAAGAGGAAATTTTCGCGGTTTTAATTGCTTAATTGCTTTGTGTGCTGCATCAGCTGTTCTTCTTCTTCTTCTTCTTCTTCTACTACTACATACTACTACTACTACATCTTCTTCTTATCGTTCTTATTGTTTTTGCTATTGTTGGTGTTGTTGTTACACTTGTTGTTTTTATTGTTGTTTTGTGTGCGTGTGCGTGTGTGAATGCACGTGGAATTATAAAAACAAAATAATAACATAAATAATAGATGAATGAAACAAAACTTTTATTGTTATTTATTGCTGTTGCGTTGCGATGCCGCAAATTAAGAATGACGAGAATGCAACACAATAATGAATATGTACTTATAATAATAAAATAATTAACAATAAAGAATAAACACCAAATTAGAAAAATTAAGGAATATTTTCTATATAATTTTTAGAATAAAAATATACGATTACGTATAAAATATTACGTTACTTGTAGTAACGTAATGTAAGTCAATTGTACGTAAGTTAGAATCTCGATCAACGACAATTACGACAACGAATAACCGAAAAATACACACGACAAATAACGACAATATTAATCGACGACGACAACAATGACGACGACAGCGATGACGACGACAACAAAACGTGCTGACGTTCGGCGCACTCAAGTCAGACTGAATCAAACAAACTTATAGATACAATTGTATCTGAAAGCAACATGAAAACAGCTGCGCCCTCAACGTGCTACGCATACACACATACACAGCCATGCATACACTTGCATGCATTCATTCATTTGCTCACTAACTCACTTGCTCACTCGCTCGCTTGCTTGCTAGCTTGCTTCCTTGGCCATGTTCAATCGTGCACTCGTTCGGTTGTTCGTTCGTGCGCTCACTTAAATGTCTGCGTTTTTCTCTACTCTCATCATTAGCAAGCAAGCAAGCAAGCAGGCAAGCAAATGTCCCTTGTTTGGTCGGTCGATCGTTCGTTCGTTCCTTCATTCGTTTGTTAGTTCGTTCGAGTGTACGCTTGTTCGGCAACAATAACAACAACAAGAGCCGTGGCGGTGACAACAACAATAACATCAAGAGAAATATATATTTTCAGTGGCAGTGAGAGTAACAGTAGCAGTAGCAGCAGGTACCGGTTTTTTTTTGTTTTTTTTTTTTGTTTTGTTTCTTTTGGATGTTTGTTGTTGGCCGCCCCCTTGAAATTCTTCATCATTTTCGCCGATTCGCATGCGCGCTCTTACTAACACTATGACAAGATTAGCTTACCTTATCAAACACATACACACTTATTGCTCATTGCTCACTCGCTCTTTTACTCATTTTTCCCATGCATGCCAGCAACATCATTCCATCAGCTCGCTCGCTCTTCATATATTGAGTGAGTGAATTTGGGTAAAACGAAACTCGTAGGAAGTGCAAGCGAGTGGACTAGTGTTTTGTGTACAAGTCTTACTGGCTGCTGCTGCTGCTGCTGTTGGATGTTGCTGCTGCTTCTTTGCTTGAATTGCCTAACAAGTGCATGCTATCTCATTCAGTTATTAGTGCTCTCTCTCTGTCTTTTACACTTGTATAGTTCTGTATGCCATAGAAAAATTCAACAAAATCAAATATGAAAAAACCAAACGAAACGAAGGAGAAACAAAACAACAAAAAGCACACAAAGAAAAAAAAATACACAAATAAAATAAAATGAAAATAAAAACGCAATGGAGTCTGTTTGTGACTTTCGTCGCGTTTACCTATGAATGCGTTGCTCTCTGTCTGTATAAATGTGTGCATAAGTAGGTGTTTGCGTGTGTGTGTGTATGTGTGTGTGAAGTGTGAAAAAGCTCATTGTTGTTATTGTTGTCATTATCATTATTATTATTATTATTGTTGTTGTTGTTGTTGTTGTTATTTTAACGCTTTCCTTTTGCTTTGGTCACATGCAACATCACCCAAAATTTAGTTCCCAGCAGACAGTAGACACGCAGTTAGCAGACTCAGTGTCAGTATCAAATTCAGACAGACTCTCCAGCACCCAAGGATTCAGTAAGCTAAAGGACTCAAAAAAAGCAACAGCAACAGCAATAGCAATACCAACAGCAGCAGCAGCAGCAATAGTAATAAACAATATAACATTGTACATACACAACAGCAGCAATATCATTTAGCATCATCAACAGCAGCAACAGCAACATCATAAGATTTTCTATACAATTCTATATTCAGTTTCCGATTGAAAGTTCTTGCTCATGTTCATGCTCATGCTCATGGTGTATTCGATTCTGTTGATGCTGCTGCTACACCTTATTGCTCAATGTGTATCAGTGGTTCTTTAATTTCTGTTGTCTACAGACCTTCGATGTGAAGAAAAAAACTTGTTTAACAGACCCCAATTCTAAGTTATATTTTCTCATTTTCAACGTTTTTTCTTTTCCTCTGTGATTTTTTTTTATGAATTATAGGGGAAAAAAATTGGGAACTTTTCGAATAGAAAGTTGATATTAAATTGGTTTAGCATGTTTTTTTTTTTTTGTTTTGTTTTTTTCTTAATCAAAACTTGAGCAAATGTCCAATGGCCCCGAGCAAAATTCATAAATTTATCAACAGATCAGGGTTAACATTTATACTAATTTGTAGTGGTAATAGTAATCCCCAAAATTTAACATTACCAAGGGATGCTACTTGTCAAATAGCAATATGTACTACAATTCTAGGAATCGATGGAGCACTGTTTAGGAATCGCTGTTCTTTAATATTTTGTTTGTCTTGTTGCTGTTTTTGTTGTTAGCATAGCTTTACTGTTCGTTCTGCTGCTTCTGCTGCTGCTGTTGTTGTTGATGCTCTATTGTGGTTAGAGGGGGCGTTGCTAAGCAACTGGTTTCTGACGGCGTTAACTCCTGACTGCCAAGTGCAATCTGCACATACACGCAAACACTCTCAAACACTCACACACACACACACACACACACACACACACACTCATACATATGTATGTATATTTGTGAATGAGTGTTTCTGCGTGTGTTTGTGTCATTGTGGGGATAGTTTTGTCGAACCAATGGCATTTTCCAATGTGACATTTTGCTTTGCTTGTGTAACTGTTTTCCTTTTCCTTTTATTATTATTTTTACATCATTTTTTTTTTTTCTTACTTTTTTTTTTTTTTTTTTTTTGTACTATTCATTTTTTATTCAAGTGTTTGTATCCTATATATACATACATATATATGTACATATATATGTATGTATGTATGTATGTAGTACATAGGTTGGTGTCGTGTCCAAGGTAAAATGTCAAATGCTTGCTGTCAACTGTTGGTTGTTTTTATTGTCGATGCCGCGCGGCATAGAAAGAAAACCAAGTGAATGAATGAATGAATGAGTGAGTTTACTAAACAACAACAACAACAAGAACAAGAACAACACAACCACAACAATACGATGACATTTTACTTTAATGTTTTCCTCTTGTCTTGTCTTGTTTTTTCTTTTTGTGTTTTGTTACACAACTTTTATCTGAGGATTTGTTTTTTGCTGCCTTCACACACTCACTCACTCACTCACTCACTCACACATTCACTCAGTCACTTGTTCTTTTAACTTAGTTTTTTTCATTCTTTTCATTTTTGTTTTTGTTTTTTGAGTGTCACCACACAGCAGCAGCAGCAGCAAAAGAAGATGAAGATGAAGAAGAAGAAGTCTGAGTGTTGTTGACTCAAAAGTGGATTGGTATGGGGGGGGGGGTTGTGTGTGGGAAGAGTGAGGATGAAGGTGGGTAAATTTCTTTCTTTTTGTTGTTGGTGAAAGGCAGAAACATCAGCAAAAGCAACTAACAACGAAAGAACACTGAGGATACTCTGAGTAACTGTCACAGCACACACTTACACACTTACACACGCACACAGGGACATAGGACATACACACAGATACACAAAGATACACAAAGATACAGATACAGATACAAATAGAATGCGGCGCAACACGGCAAACGTTTTAAAAAAAATCAACGCCCCTTTCAGCTTCTTTCTTTTACTTCTTCTTGGTCCTGGTCGTCGTCCTATTTATTCCCTCTTTTCCTCCTTTTCATAGGGTTTTCTTCATGTCTTTTACTGTTGCTTTTTGTTTAATGTTGTTGCTTATACTATTATTATTGTTGTTGTTATTGTTGCTGTTGCCTTACTTCGTTTGGATTTCATTGCGCTGGCATGGCAAAGTGTGTCGTCGTCATGTCCTTCCTTCCTTACTTCTTTCTGTCATTCATTTCATTCAGATTCTTTTCTCACACTCTTTCTCTCTCTCTCTATAGTATGTCATAGTATGTGTGATTGTGAGTGTGTGTGGCTGCCATTTTCTTCCCTTTTCCTTTTCCTTTTTGTTGTCGATGTTGTTGCTGATGTTGTTGTTATCATTTATATTCCAACAACGCATTCGCATTCGATGTGACACGGTAATAAGCCAAAGATCAAGCGCAGCAACAGCAACAGAATAAATAAAAAGGAAAAAAACAAAGCAACAAAAACAATAAAAAAAAAACAAAAAAAAAAATTGGGGGAAAAAATATAAAAAGAAAAAATAAAGAAAAAAAATGTTACGGAGAAGGAGAAAGAAGAAAGACAAGATGAAGATTCGTTCATACATTTGTCATACATTCAACAAAGTATGAAGGGTGGCCTGGGATCTGTTGTGATGCAGCTCAATCACAATCATTTACAAGTTTACAGGATAAAAAAGAAAAAATGTTCACTCTACTCTACACTGCACTACTTTTACTCCTTTTCCCACTACACTATTCAACTCACGACTCAGCATATTTCTACTCCACCCCATTCCACTCCACTCTACTCTTTTCTGTTTGAAGTGACAACAAACAAACAAATAACATCGAAAGGACAACAAACAACAGACAATGATGATAATGATGACGATAAAGATGAGGATGAGGATGCATGTGGAAAGCAAAAGATTTTACAAACCAGAAGAAAACTAAAGAAAAATGTAATGAAAGCAAAAGACGGGAGCGGCTTCACGTCTGCAAATGTTTAAAGCAATGAAACCATGTAATAACAAAAATAATAAGAAAAATAAAATGAATAAAACAATAACAACAACAACAACAACAAGAACAAGAGAATGTATCATCAACAACAAGAGTAGTGTTGAGGCAATAACATCAACACTGGCACCAGCAACAATTGCTGCCCTTTAACATTATGGGGACTTTTTCTTTTACTTAGAAAATTTTTCTTTTTCTTCTATTTAATTTTTTGTTTTTTGTTTTTTGTTTTTTTTTTTTTTTTTCATTTTACACTTCACACTTAGCATAGTTTAAATGCGTATTATCACTTTTAGTGTGTTGTTTGTTTATATTTAAAATGTTTGCAAGGACCCTAGGTGTCCCATGGAGAGACACACAATCGATTTATCGAAATTTAAATTGAATTGCAATTTTATGCCGAAGCTTCTTTTATTTCAAAAAAAGAGTGTAAAGATCTATTCAGTGCTCATTCAGCTATTCAGTGCTCATTAAGTCAAGCACTTAGCCTAAGGCCCTAGCAGCCAGTGCTACCCCTCTCCTGTTAGCTTTAAGTGCTCTTAATGCTAATAGTAATAATAAACAAATAAATAAAATAAAATAAAATAAAATAAAATAAAATAAAATAAAATAAAATAAAATAAAATAAAATAAAATAAAATAAAATAAAATAAAATAAAATAAAATAAAATAAAATAAAGTCAAGTCAAGTCTACAGATCTGTAGGATAATGTGACAACAAACAGTGAACAAATCACTTAGACATTGTTTTTATTCTGATTTTAATATAAAATACTGAACTAGGTACTTACTACGAGTATAAGTCTGAACCTTAAACTAGAGTTGTAACAAAGGCCATTTCAGTGGAGGCGGAAGTTCACAACTTTACCTCTTCGAAAGCGGAGGTTAACAAAGTCGTAGGTGGATTAACAAAGAAAAGAAATTCGGTTTTTACCTTTTACATGGTGGATTAGGGGCGTACGCAGATGCAAGAATAGTGTAGTTAACTTGTATATTTTTTAACATGTTACAAACTTAAAAATATAAAAAAAAGACTAACTTTGGATATACCAAAGTTGTAATATTCTTCATGCCCCTGCTAGTAGTCCGAGAGTCTTGAAATTTAGATGGTTGGTGGATATCTGTCAGACACTTATAGTGTCCAAATTTCAAGTCGATGGTACAAAAAACAAAAAAGTTTTTCTGAACCTGAATTTGGATCCATGTTTGTATGGGGGGTACCCCACCCCCCTAGTGGTCCGAGGGTCTTGAAATTTATATGGTTGGTGAATAGTGTCCGAAATTCAATTCAATTAGTCCAAAACCAAAAAACTTTTTCTAATAAGAACATTAATTTAAAAGGGGGTTTGTATGGGAGGTACCACTCCTGGTAACCCTAAGATCGTGAAATTTATATGATTGTTGGACATGAAACAGAAACTTATAGTGTCCAAATTTCAGTTTGATACGTCAAAAAACAAAACAACTTTTTCTAATAAGAACATTAATTTAAAAGGGAGTTTGTATGGGAGGTACCACTTCTGGTAACTCTAAGATCATAAAATTTATATGATTGTTGGACATGAAACAGAAACTTATAGTGTCCAAATTTCAGTTTGATACGTCGAAAACCAAAAAACTTTTTCTAATAAGAACATTATTTTAAAAGGGGGTTTGTATGGGAGGTACCTCTCCTAGTGGTCCGATTCGGCTGATTCCAACAAATGAGCAGCGTTTGATAAAAATAAACCTATGTACAAATTTTCAGCCTTCTAACTCAAAAACTGAGGGACTAGTGCTGTGAACAAATGGACAGATGAACCGAAGGACAGACGGACCGACGGACAGAAGGACATGGGTTAATCAACTCGTCTCATCTAGCTGATCACAAATATACTTATATACTTTATGTGGTCTGCGATGTCTCCTTCTGTGTATTACAAACTTCATGACAAACTTATAATACTATTCACTTCCGTGAAAATTATAAAAACATTCACTGTTTATAAAACGATATCCACTCTTCTTCTGGGCAGTGCTACCATGATGTCCAAAATTTCTTCAATGTCTCTATGGATATTGAGAAGAGCTCAATCACTCCTCGCCAGTGGCATTTCGTAAAAATGTTTTCAACCTGCGAATAGTTGAAAACAATTGTTGCAGCAATTTGCTGGTATCGATGCACAGTCGGGTAAAACTTTTTATCACAAATACAAAATCTCGAATCTTGCAGGGTGGCGCGTGCTACCTGGCCTTGGCTCAACGAAAATATGTCTTTCAGACTAATCAACAGAAGACGTAAAGATCTTCTTTTTGCAAAATTTTACTGTGTTTTCGTCATCAGAACTGCTAAAGTGATAACGAACTCAGACTTTTAGATTGAAGCTAACAATGCAGGAGGCTGAACTCCTTCGACTTTGGTCATAAGCTGATCGCATTCTTCCAAAACGAATCAAATACTTTCGTACACTTCAGAAAATACTAGTAGATGCAAAGAGTCAAGATGTTCCACCCACCGCCATAAGAAATTTAATTTCTTTAATTTTGGACAAATCTAAGGGCAGAAAATACTTCCTCCCTACACACTCTAGCCTCTCGTGCACCCATACAACTATGTTGGGTGCCCGGACATAGAGATATTGTGGCCAACTGTGAAGCTGACGAACTAGCAAAAGAAGGTACGTCCCGTGTAAATGTAACGTCTCCTGCTGGAATTCCGCTACATAGAGTGAAACACATTGTTAGGAAATTCTACCAAGTTAAAACTAATGCTCTCTGGGTAGAAGAAGACACTTGCAGCATAGCTAGGCAAACCTGGTCTTACATGAACAGGAAACGAACCGGCCAGCTGCTCAATCTCGGCAGAACCACAATTAGCACGACCATAAATGTACTAACGGGTCATTGCATCATAGGCAAACATGCTGGAAGACTTGGTCTTTCGCATAACGACTTTTGCCATAGCTGCGGCTCAGAAGAAGAGGAGGAGACGGTGCTTCACTTGATGTACCAGTGTCCATCCCTCGCCAGAAGAAGACAGAACCACTTAGGCTCTATGTTCCTCTCCAGTTTAACCGAACTTTCACTCCTATTAATTAAGGACATAGCTAGGTTCATTTCAGAATCCAAGTGGTTCTCCGCACCGGACTAAGGGGTGTCGTGTCAACACTTTGCTGGTATCACAATGGGCCATAATGTTGTTTGTGCCTAAGTGAGCTTCTCGTCTGAGGACTGCCACGTTAACCTAACCTAAGGGCAGAAAAGCATCTGCATAGATGTTTATCGTATTTATTACAATTGCAATTTCATGTGTATTGTTTCATTATCTAGTATTTGTTTTGATATTGCTTTACTCTTTGCTCTACTAGGTAAATGTATTTACTACATAGTACAGTGAAAATCCTCATTACGGACAGTCCTTATAACCGGACAGCTCCAATAGCCGTACAAATTTCATGGACAGAGCTATTTCATTAATTTTTCTATAGAAATATCATTCAAATAACCGGAAGCTTTAATAAGCGGTTGCGGAAACGAAAATGTGAATCTTCCGACATATGTATTGTGTTGATAAAAACGAATTTGGTGATTCCCCTTTTTTGCATGTATGCCGTATGTTCAGCATCAGAGCTGTCAAAAATCTATTAATGTGCTTGAAGCTGTTTATTTCATTAGAGCAGCTTGGAATAAAGTAGAAGTAGTTTCAAGAATTCAAAAATGTTTCCGTAAAGCAGGATTTTCGAAAATTGGTGAGAGTCTTCCCGATTTTGATCCCGAAAATGACATGCCGCTGGCAATCTATGCTAGATTTCACGAAGGACTCGATTTAGCAAATGATTTCGATGGTTTTCTTCAAATAGATACAAATGTCTGCACTGAACACAATAATGTAGACAATATAATTCAATTTGAAGAACAAAATGATATTATGGACATAAGTGATTCAGAAGAAGAATCGAGTGAACCCATAACATCCATCATACGATGAGGCGTTAAAAGTTCTTTAGTTCTTTTTGTTTCCGGCTGTCACTTTGAGCGTTTGTCGCACTTTGAGTTCTGTTGCATTAGACGCAAATTCTTAATAAACATGGATAAACCTGTTGTTTGGGCAAGTGTCATCAAAGTTTTGGGTCGCACTGGCTCCCAAGGTCAGTGTACCCAAGTCAAAGTTGAATTTCTTGGCGAACAAAACCATCAGATTATCCGCAATATGAAGGGACCCGTCCACAAAAGTGATATTTTGACACTGCTGGAGTCTGAACGGGAACCCAGAAGAATAGTAGAGAAATACGGGATGTATGAATTGGATGTGAACTCACAAAATGACGCCTATTGCAAAACTAACAACAAAGCCTCCAGTTTCTGAAATCAGTACCTTCAGCAAGAATACATTTTTTTTTTTTTTTGTAATTTAACTTTCAATAAATGGAAATAATCCATTTAAAGTCTTTCAATAAATGTCGATTCCATAAGTGATTTGAAAAATGGAAACAAAAACTTCAACAATTTGCCAAAAATGATTTTGTAGCTTTTCAGAATATAAAAAATATCGAAAGTCATTTTGAAAATGAACATTTCAAATCAAGACAAGCTATGTTACATTTATTTATTTATTTATATAGAACTAAGATTATAAATAGAAATTATAATTTTTAGTTATTAACATGAGCGCAATAGCGACAAAGACCTTCAGCTCAGGGAGAGAGATTGGAGGAAATTAGAAAAGTGCAGGACCGAACTTGAGCGGGAATCGAACCCGCGACTCTAAGGATGTCAGCTTGGCGCATTAACCATTGAACCAACATATATTTAAGCAATCAACCATAACAAAATTTTATCAATCAAAGTAGTAATTAAAAGTAAATACTAAACTAAATAAATTCGTTATTCATAATTTAAATAAAATTTTTCCCTATAAGCGGACACTTCCTATAACTGGACAAAAACATTGCAACGGTGAGTGTCCGGTTATGAGGAATTTTACCGTATTGTATCATAATAAAGAAGTTACGAGTATGCAAATTTATCTGCTTTTACTACAATATAATAAAATACAATATATAAATAAGTAGATACTTCTAGTAAATTAAGCAACTGAACAACTACAACTTCAACTACAACAACAACAACAACAACAAAAGCATATAGATGACCTTTCTCTTTATAAATATTATACTCATAGTAATAATTCCCTTCTTCTTGCTTTACTTCCTGCTTTCTGCTTTCTGTTTCCTTTTTGTCTTTTAATATTTGTAACATTGTAAATGTTGGTTTTGTAATTAGAAAATTTTTGCTCGTTTCATAAAACATACAACAAAAATACACGTGACAACACACATATATTTATACACAAATGTAAATACTTATACTCTCACACACACACACACACACACACACACACGCACACACACCACACACACACTTGAATACTAATATAGATGTATGTATAAACATGGACACATACATAATTATTTAAGACAAATTCAAATCTCATAAGTTGTACGAAAATTTATATGACATTTATTGTTATGACTTTGGGGCACCATAACAGCAACAACAACAATAACAACAACAACAACAATGATAATAATAATCAAAGTTGTAAATAGGAGAATAAAAAAAAATAAGTTGTAGTAGTAGTTAGTAGTATGTAATAGCGATTTGAACAGAAGTTAGTTGTAGTAGGTGTGTTGGTTTTTGTAATTTAAGATGTCATGTCAGTTAATTTGTTATATCCATCAAATACTAAAGTTCTCCTCTTCTTCTTCTTCTTCTTCTCCTCGTCCTATTCCTCCTTCTCCTTCTCCATAATCATCTTTATTTCTTTCATCTTTAACTATGTACTTATAATATACTTATGTATATCGATGACTATCTATGAACATATCTATATATATTTATCTATAATATCTATACATACGAGGGGGGACCCAAAAAAAAAAAAAAAAAAAACGGGAATTACGCTGTGGTGGGGAGGGAGAGTGGGGGAACCTATTGTTTGACCACATATCCGTTAGTGTCACGCCATCTGCGTCAGTGTGCAAAGTTGTGTCACTGTGAGAGCATCGGTTCGCCTGTGAGATTCTTTTTAGTAAAACAACTTTTTACATTTCCGCGAAAACGTAATGGCAGATTGTCGAGAACAAGGCGCGGCTGTGAAATTTTGTTTCCTGTTGGGTAAATCGGCCGCGGAAACTATTGTAATGCTTAAGACTGCTTATGGGGATGCTGCCCTAAGTAAAACCAGAGTTTACGATTGGTTTTCACCTTTTAAAAATGGAGAAATGTCTATTGAAGACCAACTTCGTTCAGGACGCCCCTCAACGTCAAGAACTGATGAAAACGTCAACAAAATCAATGCCCTCGTTCGTGAAGACCGTCGCCGAACCATTGACCAACTCTGTGAGATGTCGGGAATGTCATGGAGTTCAATTCAGAGAATTTTATCCGAAGATTTGCACATGAGAAGGGTTGCAGCCAAATTCGTCCCGCGCCTTCCCACAGACGAGCAAAAGGCAGCGTCGACCAAAAACGCCATGACACCGATTGTCCACCCCCCATACTCACCGGATCTAGCCCCCTGTGACTTCTTTTTGTTCCCCAGACTCAAAAGGAATATGAAAGGAAAGCGTTTTGCCACTGTGGAGGAGGTGAAACAAAAATCGCTGGAAGGCTTAAAGGACATCCGGATGAGTGAATTTAAAAACTGTTTTGAACAATGGAAGAATCGTTTGGAGAAGTGGGTTGTGGTCAATGGCGAATACTTTGAAGGTGATCAAAATTTGGTGTTAAAATATTAAGAAATAAAGAAGTTATGACGAAAATCCATTTTTTTTTTTTTTTTTGAGTCCCCCCTCGTACATTTATAAAATTGTAAGCTTCTTTCTGTCTGTGCACGCTAATCTCAGAAACAGCTTAACCAATTTGAACGTGGTTTTCACTGGTGTATTGTAGCAAAACTTCCTGTAACATAAAGCGTATGTTTCATTATAATTGACCTACAAAATGGGTCGCAATTAGTTTATTTAATTTTTTTTTTTTTTTTCTTATCAATAAATATTTTAATATTTCTGTTATTCTATAAAACAACTTAAATTAAACTTATAATATTTACTATACAATACTCGTACAACTTTAACACAATAGTATAGTAAGTAGGATAGAACAATTAAATTTATGGGATCTATTAGAAAGGTCGACAGGATGAGATCTTCTCAACCGTCTCGCTACTCTCCCATTCTGCGTCGCTTTAATGGGGCCTGCACACCTTGCGACCGCGTCGTACAACGTCATGGAATGAAATGGAATGGAAGGGAACACGGCTTGTAGGCAGGCGAAGCGTGTACGGGGAAGAGAAATGCTAGTTGGATGGTCGGTTGTATGAAAGATCAAAAAATTTTGATTTTTGTCAAAGTTGGTTCGACGGTCGCATACTAAATTTCATTCTCTTTTGAACGTCGAAGTGAGCGATTCTTATCGGCAATTTTCTTTTAAATTTTTTTTTTTTTTGTAACCCAAATAAAAACAAAATAAACAAAAATGGAAGATACCGGGGAAATGCGCGCATTTATTGATGCATACAAGTACGCATGCCGGCACTATGAAATTCTAAATTAGAGTCCCACAAAAAGAAAAAGATACGGCGTATTAGTTATGAGAAACTTCTCATCGAGTATAAAAAAAAGTAAAGAGTACTGCGACATTGGAAGATTTAAAAAAATTATTGCAAATATGCGTACTTGTTATCGTCGAGAATTAAAAAAAAAAAAACTTAGTGAATTTTCTGGTGCCGGTGGAGACGAAACATATGACTCCAATTTATGGTACTTTTACTATTTCCAGTTCCTGCATGATTTGGAAATGCCGTTACCTGGTCGTTCTAACATCAGTTCCGATGATGATGAAGCAAAAATGTTGTAGCCATTTGCTTGACCACATCTTTTTTTTTTTACAATTCTTTCTTCTTCTTCTTTAATTTCACAAATTTTGTCAGTTAAGAACGTCGCGACGATATTTGAATTCATTTTGTTATACTATCCGCGCAAATACACATACACGCTCACGCGGAAATATACCAGACAAAATGAAATTGTATGTAATGTTTGCACGCGTAGTGCAGCCAACTTGTCGTACGACGCGGTCACAAGGTGTGCAGTCCCCATAAGAGACGCCTTGCTAGTATGTTTTGGGTGATTTTTCAACCGCTCCATATAATTCTTGGCCTGACGATTAATCATATCGCCAATTTTTGGTATTTTTAAGTCATTTTCAAGGTCCGCGCTCGCATAAACCACGAAGCTCCCAGTGTCATGGCCTGTAGTACTCTGATCTTAGATATGTTTGATTTCACTGCTATTCCGTACACCTGCAATCCATATTGCCAAATAGGAGCAATTATTGCTTTATAAATAAGTATCTTATTATTTAAGGATAACTTATGCCATCGCAATTTCCTAATTCTCTGTCCAAGCGATTTCGTGATGACTAAAATATGCATTTTAAATGTTAGCTGCCTATCCAAAAACACACCCAGGTATTTATAGCCCGAATGTTGCTCCATCAGTTGGTTGCCAATAAAGACTCCTGGAATGAAGACATCAGGCCGTAAAGCATACGTCACATTATCACATTTCTGTTTGTTAATGCCAATATTCCATCATGTTGTCCAGACTTCAAATTTATGAAGGTATTGCTGAAGGGAGTCCGTGGCTTCATAAACGCACCTATTTCTGGAGAGGATGACTGTATCATGTGGAAACGTGGCAATGATGAAATCATGAGGATCCCCTAGCGGTAATTTTGAGCCAGTGGGCATGTCGTGCGTGACCTGGGGAACACCTACGCGAATAGCCTTGATGCTAGACTCCACACCATCAAGGTCGCATTTAGTGGATTAAATTTTGCATATGCAGCTTAGAGACCATAAATATTATCAAATCAATCAAGTAGTCTTTGTCAAAGATCTATTTCTTTTGAATTGTGAGTCACAACAAAATAAAACATAAAGCTCATTCTTTCTATTCACTCTCGTGCAAAACTGTTTTTGATATTGAAATTATGCCGGGGCGTAGCAATGCACGCCGGTACAGCTATGTTAGTTGTATATAAAAATAAATGTTTTACTTAAAATAATAAAATTATTTATTCATTCTACTAATAAAATTTAATAAATTATTATATTTTAAAATCACATCAATGCATGTTTCTGATATTGAAAGACTAAAACTTAAATGGAAATGCTTATCATAGAATGAAATCTTGGTGATGCTAGAATTTTCCAGAGAGAGAAATGAATTAATTTGTTGCACATTCTAAACTGTTTTTAAAAAGCATCGTGGATTTGGAAAGAAACAATGAAAACAATATTGAAATGGACAACAACTCAATATCAAAAGAAAATCAACCGCAATTAAAAGCTTTGTCTGCAATAACGCGGTAAGGCTGAAAGAGATCGGTTGCTGGTCAGAACGACCTTATGGACATAGTATGATGTTAGGATTGGTTAAAAATCCTAAGTTCAAGAAATCAACAGATTATATAGTTGAACATTAGAGCTTTGAGAGCAACTTCAAGACAAAACTTTCTACCATGATGGAATGGAAAGAAAATAGTTTTCAGAGTGATTATGATTTACCAATCTTTACGGATGGTTCAAAAATGGAATGTGGTGTAGGTGCAGGGGTGTACTCATCACATTTACACTTAGACCCCTCCTTTTGCTTACCTAACGAGGCCACAGTCTTTCAGGCAGAGGTTTTGGCTATTAGAGAGGCATGTCGGCTGGCAGAATCTTCGTTGATAGTCAGGAGGCACTCAAAGCTTTGCAATTCAGCGTTGTGAAGTCTAAGCTCGTAAGAGAATGTAGGATGGCGATAAACGAGCTAAGTCGCAGAGCGGTTGTCACTCTATTATGGGAACATTGAGGGAAATGAGAAGGCTGACAAACTAAATCGCTTTGGTGCATCTCTTGATATATTGTCACGATTCCCCTGGCAGTCGTCAAGAGTAGCAACTTCCTGCTTTTCCTTCAGCAGGCTTATAGTAGGTGGAAAGATCTCGAATCTTGAAGAGTGGCACGTACTACCTGGCCTAGGTACAATGAAAATATGTCTTTTAGACTAATCAATAGAAGACGCAAAGATACCGCAATTAAAATATATAATTAAAAAGTAATCTAGTTTAAATCCACTGGTCTGTTTTTTTTAAGCGTCTACATTTTGTTAATTCGTGAAATGGAAGATCAATTATTTCTACGTTGCTCTAAGAATTTGTGATATTTCCAACTAACATTAACAATTTCCTCATGTAATATTGTTACACCGAGGTCTTTATGAATGTCGCATTTGGTTTTATATCAGTTCGTGTTAAGAATTCCTCGAAACATTTTAGATTATTGTCTCTGGATTATATTTATGTTCGTTTTCTTGGCAGTGTCCCATAGTTGATTGCCGTACGTCCACATAGGTTTAATTATACTTAAGTATAGCATTAGTTTTCCACTGGTTGCTGTTGACATTCATTGATTTGACAATTTTTTTTTTCTTTGCTCATCTCTTTGAGGGCCTCCACAAACTTTCATTTGTCCTTTTTTTTTTAAATATTTTTTTTGCTCATCAGAAATACTTTCTTCATTGCTCCGAGCCCCCACACACATGGCTGTTGAAAAGTCAGTATGGCTGCTTTAATTTGAATATAATTTGGTCTTTCTTCTTTTGAATTTGATACTTCCAAGTCAGTTTACTGTCAATATGCAAGCCCAGATACTTTGCAACATTGAATGGAAAATTGGATGTCAATACCTTTGGTTTTTAGTTCTCTTGGCTAACAAATTATCCGTGTCGTGTATATCACTTGGATCATTTTTAATTCACTGACTTTATATTTCCATTTATCAAACCAAGAGCATATTTCGTCCAAAATTACTTGCAGCTTAGTTGTAGCCACAGCTAGGTTATTGTGCGAGTACATTAACATTACAGCGAAGGTGGCCACCATTGACGATATGTTTTCTGGAGTTAAGTCCAACATGATGTGCCTGATAAATACTAAGAACTATGAGTGACAAAAAATATGTGGGAATGTCATCATTAATATTATTATCAAACACACAAGCTGAATCACATGTGTAAGCTTACCAACTTACATAATGTCAGAATCAATCAGGCAAGTCTGGAGGTATGATAATAATACATATGACATATGAAAACAATTGAAATTTAAGCCAATATCACCAAAACCATACACCTAAAACCTTCCATATGAATCTCTTCGTTCATTGGTGACAAACGTATGAAAATACATAAGTTAATTTTTGAGATTATCGCATTCAGACAGACAGATAGACCGAAGATGTGGGGACTTTGTTTTCTAATATGTATATAGATACTAGTACAACATTTTAGTGTTTTTTCTTTCCTTAGAACTTTCTCAATAGTTTATAATTAGTAGCAGTTGCGACATCAGTTTTGCGAGGCTTCCTTCATTGCCAAATCAGAAAGAAAACATCAACAACATTGACACAGATATATGAATGAGTACATGAATTTTATAGCTAAACACATATTGACAAAAATTACATTTTGGATGTCAGGACTCAAATAATGTTGATGAAGTTGTTTGTTTAAAAATGTTAAGTCTAAAATTGCCACTGTTGCCGCGCCACTATAATTAAGGATAAGGTATTCTCGATGAGATTTTATTAAATCTATAAATCTTTCAAACAAGTTATAACAATACTTTTGTAATTCCCTAATTAATCTTCTATTATCTTGATCTATCTATTCACACTCTACACGTCTGACCTTCCGATCTTAAGGGTCGAGAAACTCTCTATAGCGACATACGCGGATGACACTGTTCTGTTGGTGAGTGACATTGACCCGGTTGTAGCCTCAGCTCTTCTGCAAGACCAATTGGGCCTCATGGGGCCTTGACTGAAGAGGTGGAACATCTGTGTCAATGCAGAGAAATCAGAGTTGGCTCTTCATATCAAACTCGAAGCTCAAATTGCGAAATAAGCTATTACTGTACAAGGCCTTTCTGAAACCGGTATGGACTTACGGTATACAGCTTTGGGGCACTGCATCCAACTCAAACCTGGAAATTCTCCAGAGGTTTCAGTCCAAGCTAATGCGGAGGATTGTAGGGACGCAGTGGTTTTTCCGGAACTCGGTTATCCACCGACACCTGCAGATTCCATGATTAAGGAAGAAATCGTCAAGTACAGTAACAGACACCGCATTAGGTTAGAAGATCATGTCAACCACCTGGCATTGAACTTGTTGGACAACAGCAGCCAAACGCGACGCCTGAAAAGGCAACATCCACTAGATCTCCCATTCCGTTTCCCGGATGAGTGATTAACTCATCCAAACCCTAATGTGACTTACATTGTCGTCTAACGACAATTGCAAATAAAGAAAATGGCATAAAAAAAAAAAAAATAATAACAAAATCTTGATCTATTGTTTTTTTATGTTTGATTATTTCTTTATAGAATTCCATACATTTAATCATTATTATTATTTAAAGTCTTTGAGGTAACTTATAACAGATTTATGTAGGTTTTGATGGGACCCTTTTTGTATCAAATCATGACACTGCGAATCTAGTATTACTGGAAATACCCATTTTCCCGGATCGATTTAGGTTTATAAATGACTCACTTAATTGATTTGTTTGCTCTTGATTTTCTGAATCGCAAAAGTTTTTTCAATTTCGACCATTTTATTGGATTCAGAATTTTGCATCACAATTGGTTCCCTACGCGCTACTCACTACTTACGCCTAATGCCTAATCCTGTCACTAATGGTCATCAGGCTTACAGTTTAATGATGAATTATGTATGTATGTACGCCACATCCAAAGATCCTACACTGCCTGAGAATAAAAGGATGTCAATTAAGTATACCATTTGGAAATGAGTTCTCATTTACAACCAAAAAGCATAACAACAACGAATAGCAGACTGAGCTTTAATATTCATTCTGCAACCCAAATCGTTTAGGCATTTACCGAAACTTATGTAAAATTGTATTTCTTTTTGCTTGCAGTGAGTGCCTGACTGATAAATATTAGGATATAATTTACAGAAGCTGCCTTTTGAAATTAGGAAATGAAACTAGTGATCTTTTTAAGGCCACGTTGCTTGGTGGATACTTTTACTTACTCGTAGAATGATTTTCGTGATTATGTTTTTATAATCATTTTATGTAGTTTTTGCTGTACGTAGCAATTTCTTCTTTCACTGTTAGTATGTGAAGATCTCGATGCAAAACTTCGAAGGAAATTGGATTAAAATCTTTGCATAATTTCAATATTCGATTGAACTGCTGTCCATAGTGGTTTTATAATTACCTTATAAATTACTCATTTAATTTTAATAATCTCGAAGTTTGGATTGAAGACCAATTAGCCAGTTTAACATAAATGTTTTTCTACTGATTTGTTGATGCTTTTAATTTGATGTACTTTTTCCAAATAAATATTCGGTACAATTTTAAGCCGAGATAGTAGTAAAGTGTCATTGTTAGAATTTCTAGAAAATCATTTAAAACTTTGAACAGAATTAAATGGAAAAGTATTAAATTCTTCTAGCTAAGAAATTGTGTAAAAAAAATTGTTAAAATTTTCTTATAAAAAATCTAGAGAACATTTTTCATTAAAAGGAAGTATGATTAGATATAAACTTATAAGATACAAATATACGAGTATGTATATATAGTATATATATACTATATATTTTCTTTCATATAAAGATATGTATTTTGTTCATTACAAACAACTTAGTTCGTAAATAGTCATAAGTACATAAGCTCAAGGCGATACAAATAAATGACATATGAGAGGTGATGGTTTCATTTTGATTTGGGTTACTCATATATATAATGACAAAGAACTGAAACTGGTAATAAGTTTGTAGGAATTGTGATAGTAGAATGAATAGAAAAGAATTGAGCTAAAATGTATCTATTTGAATTTGAACTAAAAGAGATTGTTGTTGTTGTTATTGTTGTTGTTGTTGTTGCTGTTGTTGTTGCTGCAAGTTGTGCAACAAGTTGAATTGTATAAAATGGACAAATGGGTATCTGTATCTATCACTATATATGTATTTATATACTGGTATATGTGAGTGTGTGTGTGTGTGTGTGTGTGCACAATTAGCAAAAAGCCACATGTGTGAGTGCATAAGTAAGTGAATGAGTGTAGGATGTGACTAAACTATGCATTCAACTTGGATTATAATCATCGTCCTCGAGTCGTGTAGAAATCTCATGAAATTTCCTCAGGTAATTTGTGGAAATAGACAAAGTTACATAGATATGCTTCATGTATGCAATGAAAAGTGTGTAGTTGTATGTATGTGTGTGTGTGTGTGTGTGTGTGTGTGTGTGTGTGTGTGTGTGAGCATTGATAAGTGTAAGCAAACATAATTGTTGTGGGTTTCTTCATATACAATATATGTACTATATGTAGATGTAGATGTAGATGTACATGGAAACAAACATGCATCTATAACATAGTTGGATAGAATGGATGGATGAACTGAACTGAACTGAACTGAACTGAACTGAACGGACGGACGAATGGAAGGATAGATAGATAGATAGATAGATAGATAGATAGTTGAGTTGGATGGATACATGTACACTCTTGGCCATTTAAAGTTTTTGGTTATTTTGATAGGAGTTTGTCCTTTGTGCTTGGAAATCTCAAAAACAAAAACAACAACAATGATGACTATGACGATGACTATGACGATGACGACAATCATGTTTGTTATTATTGTTTTTGATATTTTGTTATAGTACTTACTAGTAGAGAACTCAACAACATACTACACACATATGTACATATATAAGTAAATATGAATGTGCATTACACTTGCATAATACTATAGTAAGTATTTTGATATTCTTACATATTCATGAATATGTTGTTGCAATGCACGCATTTAATGAGACACTTTGCCTTAAAGTATGCATGCATATTTTAACAGTTCACATGTGACAAAATATTCAAACACATATCCCCATCTATACTATACTATACATACGTACATATATTACACACATATGTGTAGATATCTTTCTATATTTGTGTTTTGTACACTACTATAGTATAAATATTTAATTATTTTTCGTAGCTGTCGAAAGTACTTACACTTTTGTGCGTTGCTCATCATTTGCTTGAATCTAAAGCCACATACATATAAATAAATACTTACTACAATAGTACAAGACAAAACAATGTTACAAATGTATTTAATACTATTACAATTACAATTTGGACATATACAAACAAATACACATATTTTATATCTATTTATTAATGATATTATAACCCATTGAAATTTAAACCATAATAAATACGAATATGTGAAATTTGATTTATCCAAATACTTACTATGATCAAAGTGAAACATTAAACTTATTGTATTTAAACGTTTTTTAAGTTTTCAACTAAAATACTTTCATCATTATAATAAAATAAGATTTGGCAAAATAACTCTTTAAGAGGAATTATAAAAGATACTTAGTCAACAATAATAATAACACTGGAAATAACACTTTTTTGTTTGTCACAAGAACTATTTTAGTAGATATTTACTAAATTGATGCAGGTTGTCGGATGCACAAATGCACAAATAACTTATGGGTGACAGAATTAAGGTTTAGCAGGCATGCGACAATGCTGTGTTCTTTCACCAATTCTGTTTAACATTGTACTGGACGTCATTGTGAAAACCACCACGGCACCAGGAAGCGGTATTGCTTGGGGTCTGCAAGGCCTGATGACGGACCTCGACTACGCAGACGACATTTGCCTGCTCTCGCATATCTACATTGACATGGCAACGAAAATCCAAGCAGTCGCGAAAGCCGGACAGGCGTTCAATATCCCGAAAACCAAAACCATGCTTATTAACTCACAAAACTGCAATTGAAGGCATTGAACTGGAGGAGGTACAATCTTTCTGTTACCTGGGCAGCGTCATCTCGGTGACTGGCTGTTCTAGCGAAGACATCAAAAGCCGAATAAAAAAGGCAACGGCGGCATTCGGCTCGCTACAAACAATTTGGAACGCATCGCACATATCACAGCGCACAAAGTTGAAAATATTCAAATACTATATGGGTGCGAAACGTGGAATGCGACAACAGCTGATGTAAACTCACTACAAGAGGATGTAAACCGATGTCTACGAAAAATTTTAAAATTATACTGGCCAAATATTATCTCAAACCTCGCCTTATGGGCGAGAACCCAGCAAAAAACAAGACATCTAGAGATCCGTAGAAAATGGAGCTGGATCGGCCACGTTCTGCGCAGGGTAAGCGATGACCTAACAAGGACCGCGATTGACTGGAACCCCCAACGAAGCCATAGACGAGGAAGATCAGTGAACACCTAGAGTCGATTGTTAGAGTCGGAAACCCGTGCCATGCGCCATAGCTGGAATGAAGTAAAGAGACTGGCACAAAACAGACCCGAATGGAGGAAATTCGTTGTGGCCCTATGTTCCAACATGGAACTCTAGGAATAATATATATAATTCGATATCGCTGATTCCGAATCTGCCCTTGGTTTTTTTGTATCACATTTTAGTTTTTGAGATATGTACAGCTACTTCTTTCACAACATGCAACTACACTGAAGGAAGTTTGTTTCCATTATGCAGTAACACACTGCTTTCATATTAGTTTTTGAAGAGTCAATGAATGGCGATTGAAAGTGACTTAAATCAGTTTTGGGGTATAATATATCCTTAAAAATACATATGCTGAACTCTCAACTGGATTTCTTTCCTGCAAATTTGGGTGATGTGAGCGACGAACAAGGCGAGAGGTTTCATCAGGACATTTCCTGATCAAGGGAAATGGAATCTAGGAATGCTAGCAGATTATTGTTGGAGACTTAGAAGAGACCTACCAGAAGCTTAATATTCACGAAAATCATAACTATAAGGAATAATTTCTCTAAGTGTAGCTGATTTTTGTATTTTTTATTATAATATGAATATTTGTTATAAATGCCAATTTTAAAAAAACAAAAAAAAAAAAAATTAAAAATATAAAAAAAGACTAACTTTGGCTATGCAGAAGTTGTAAAACTCTTCACACCCGAGGGTCTTGTAATTTATAAGGTTGGTGGCTATGGGTGAGACACTTATAGTCTCTAAATTTTAAGTCGATAGTACAAAAAACAAAAATGTTTTTCTAATAAGAACTTTAATTTAAAAGGGGGTTTGTATGGAAGGTACCCCTCCTGGTAACCCTAAGATCATGAAATTTATATGGTTGGTGGACATAGAACGGAAACTTATAGTCTCCAAATTTTAAGTCGATAGTACAAAAAACAAACACGTTTTTCTAATAAGAACTTTCATTTGGATCCCGGTTTGTATGGGGGGTACCCCTCCTAGTAGTCTGTGGGTCTTGAAATTTTCATGGTTTGTGGATATGGAACAGAAACTTATAGTGTTCAAATTTCAATTCAATAAAACGAAAACCAAAAATCTTTTTCTAATAAGAACAATAATTTAAAAGGGGGTTTGTATGGGATCTACCCCCCCTAAAAGTCCGATTCGGCTGATTCACGAACTTGATCGGCGTTTGGTAAAAATAAACCGATGTACAAAATTTGAGCTATCTACCTCAAAAACTGAAAGACTAGGAGTGCGAACAAGCGGACAAACGGACCGACGGACGGACGGACATGGCTAAATCAACTCGTCTCATCGAGCTAATCACAAATATATATATTTTATATGGTCTGCGATGTCTTCTTCTGTGTGTTAAAAACTTCATGACAAACTTATAATACTATTCACTAACGTGAAAAGTATAAAAATTTGATATTAGTTTTCGACTAGTTGCATTTTGTTTTTGCTATTGCAAATCTTTTTTTTAATTTTATCATCTTTTTATCTTTTGATCTTCAAAGTATCGTTCATTAAGCTATTTTTAGGAGAAAAATAGTAAGGCAAAACGGATTACCTTTATATTTTATTTTTAATTTCTTATCAACTTCCATGAAATAATATTGTTTTCAAACTAAATTATAATAAATATTAAACACTTTTTCATTATGAAACTAAATTATTATAAAACCAAGGACAGATTCGAAATCAGCGAGCTCGTATTAGTAAATATCTACTAAAACAGTTCCTGTGACAAAAATGTTGTTGATCTGTGTAATTAGTAAATATGTGTATTAAAAACTTAATTTTAAATTTTGTACATCATCATATTCAGGGTTAAAAAAACTGTCAGTTATTTTCATTTCCTTAGCTTTGCTTTTGCTTTTGCTTTGACTGTTGCTTGAAAAAAAACTCCATCAGTAGTCAAAGTTGTTAACTTTCCTTGCAATTCCCAAACATAAATGGTTTAACGAACAGGACTGTTTTTGCTGATGATAATGGCCATCTGCTCGGCCGTTTGGCATCCGTTGTTGCCAAATACTCGTATTCGCGCCAAGATAGCAAAGTTGCAGTTGTATGTTGGTGCGAGGAGTTAAATCTTTCTAGTCACTTCTACAGAAACAAAATTAAGTAT
Organism: Amiota mariae; assembly: GCA_035041805.1. NCBI lineage: Eukaryota > Metazoa > Arthropoda > Insecta > Diptera > Drosophilidae > Amiota > Amiota mariae. Next base: position 51,200 of record JAWNKV010000965.1, on the reverse strand, counting down.
TTGACCTATTTGCATAAACGTTCCAATGTCAATTCAGCGCGTGGCCCATTGCACTTCTGTGCTTTATCAAGGATTTTCTACAAGGCTGTTCGAGACATGATCCCACACAAAACTATGCGTGGTCAGGCTGCTCTCTCACGTCTGCGTGTCTTCGTAGTTTAATAAAAAATAAATTTCATCAGCACACAGCACTCTACTATTCGGAAATAATTTTTAGACCTTAATGAATGAATACTATAAATTTTGAGAGAAGCTATGTGATTTATTTGTATCAATTTTTGATGAAGTGTTAATAAAAATTTAGTTTCGTTGGTCTAATAAATTTTTGAGTGAATTAATTGAATTTATTTTATGTCTATCAAATTGATCAATACTGTGGAAACTAAACTGAATTATTAAGTCATATTGGTAAAGAGAAGTAAACAAAAAAATCAAATAGATGATAAGAAGATTACAAAAGTTTACATGGCATGTGTGATTTAAAAGGTGCATTTTGCTGTCTCTCTCAGCTTGCCATTATTTAAATATAAAATGGATCGTGGTGCTTCACTAACTTCGGAAGAAAATGGTAAAATATTGACTTATCGAGACAGCAATCTTACAACCAAGCAGATAGCAGAAAAAAATCTCCTAAAGTCAGAATGTTGTCTATCATTTTCTCTGCAATCCATCATATTATGGAAAAAATTATGAAAAAACCCACCAGGAAAGCCCTAACACCTTGCGAAGAGCGAAGAATTCTCAGAGAAGCCTCAAAATCAATATGCTCTGCAGCCACAATTCGATTAAAATTGGAAGTTAATACTATTGAAGCTACCGTAAGGCAAGTGAAAAGGAAAGCAAAACTAGATGTTTTAATTAAAATTTAAAAAAAAAAAACATCTCTTACCGACGTTCGCTCTCTTTTTGCTGGGAATCACTTGTCATGGAATAGCGAGTGGCATTGAATCGTTTTTTCTGATGAAAAACACACTTTAATTTGGATGGACCAGATGGTTTTAACTACTACTTTCATGACATAAGAAAGGAAGAACACCCATCCCCATTTAACCCATCATCATAGTCGTGAGGGGGGCGTAATGGTATGGTATCGTTTCATCCAAAATGAATACCACACGCTACAGAGAGCTGCTTCAAAAATCATTTCCACACTTCTCTAACTTTTAATTTTTGGTACATTACCATGGACATTTCAACATGATAATGCCTCAATACACATAATGGAGTGGCCTTCGTACTCTCCTGACCTCAATATCATCGAGAACGTGTGGTGTGTGGCTTTCACGTAAAATCTATCAGTCTGGCAGACAATTTTAAAATATCGAAATATTGACAAATGCCAAACTCCCTTTACGATTCAATGCCTAACCGAAGTTTGAAGTGATTTCAAATAAAGAGAGCTACACACATTATTATAATAATTAAGCGTAAAGCATTATAACATAAGAATTAACATTAACTTTTTGAAAGATTTTGCCATTTATACCAAAGTCTTTGTGTCTATTTGATTGCTCGATAAAAAAGTGAACATTTTTAGAGGTTCACCCACAAAAAATAATATTAAAAATTAACCTTTTAACTTAGAAAGTTACTTTTTATTTGATTTATTTAAGAATTGAATACTTAATTATAAAAAAAAAAAATATTCTTGCAAAATTTTGTTAGTATTTCCATTTCAAAAAATCCATATTCTATAAAAAAAAAAAAAAAATATAATGAAATGATTAGATATTCTATCTTTTTCAACTTCTTCCATTGGAATTTTCGCTAGCTTTACAATTTCTTCCTCTTCCACTGGTACTTTTAACCGACTCAGATCCACCGCTATACTATAATTTTCTTGAATTTTTTTTTTAAATTTGTTGAAACATGTATTGTGGATCTTTTGTATTCATTTTTGTCAATTTATTTTCAATGTTTTTGTTGACAGAATGAACAACACATTTTCGTGAATTAGTTTTTTTTTTTTTAAGTTTTTCTTTTGCTTTTTGGATATTTATAACATAATCTGATCACGTTCTAATATGATATGTTTTTTAATATTAATTGTTAGAACTTTGCTGTTTTCAATGTATCTGTGGCATTTATTACAATTTAAATATTTATAATATATTTTTTTTGTTAAGTTTAATAAAGTTTTATTTTGGCTTAAAAATTTGTTATTAATTTGATTTATATGTAAATTTTTGTGTGAATTTGTATTAATTTAAATAATTAATAAATTATTTTTTATCTCAGTAATTAATACAGGGTGGCGCAATAAAACGTGCATATTGTGTTTTTTTTTCGCGACGAAGTTTACAGCGGATTTTAAACTGCATCCTTATAAGCTCCAGTTAACACAGGAATTAAAAGAGTCCGATTTCGGAGCAAGATTGGCATTTGCTGAAGAAATGCTTAGTCGATTTTCCACTTTTGACAACATCCTTTTTTCTGACGAGGCTCATTTCCATTTTAATGGGTTCGTAAACCGACAAAATTGTCATTATTGGAACGACGAGAATCAAACATAAAGTCTACATGAACAATCCGAGGAACATCAGTTAACTAAAGGAAAATATCCGTGGAGAAATAGCAGCAATCATCCCAGATTTATTGACAAGAGTTTTCACAAATCTGCGATCGCGTTTAGAGGAGAGGGCTGTCATTTATATAATGTTATTTTTAAAAATAAACTACATTTAAGTATCTAATCATCCTATCTTTTATTTCAACTATACCTTTTGTATTTATTTTTTTAGCTTATACTTAATAAATGCACGTTCTATTGCGCCACCCTGTATTATTAATTAAAGAAATTTAGAAATAGCAATATTAAAAAAGTATTGGCTAAATTGGTGCCAGCAGTTGCGGTTATACCAATAATACAAATAAATTTTATTAGTAAAAAGTTCAATTGTTTTATAAAAAATAAAATTATTTTTATTAAGTGAAATTTTAAAAATAAAATATTTTAAAATAAAAGTAATTGAAGCTAAAAAAATTTTGGGATTAGATACCCTATTATATAAAATTAAAATAAAAATTATTAAAGTAATAATAGTTATGTTCTTGAAACTTAAAAAATTTGGCGGTATTTTAGTCTATTCAAAGGAACCTGTTCTATAATCGATAATCCATGATGGACCTTACTTAAGTTTGTAATCAGTTTATATACCATCGTTATTAGAATATTTTATAAGATAATAAAATTATAAAGAATAATAATTTGATTTTAGATCTAAAATATGTACACATCGCCCGTCGCTTTTATTATAAAATAAGATAAGTCGTAACATTAACCGTCTATTAGTTTCTATACTATAATTCTAAAAATATGGTCTAGAATCATAGTTATATATACAGGGTGGCTGATGAAAGGCGCCGAGCAGATGGACCATAATGAGACTGGTGAATAATTTTGCTGAGCAAGGAACAGTCGCAAGAAGGCCTTATCATCGAAACCCCTCAGTTCGGACGGAGGAAACGATCGCTGCTGTAGCTGCAGCCATACAAAACAATCCAAGGGTTTCAACAAGAAGCTTATCTGCTCAAATTGGTGTCAGCCGACAGTCTTTGCAAACAATAATGCACAAAGATTTAAATTTATTTCCCTACAAAATTCAAATGGTCCACAAACTGAATGCAGCAGACTTGCCGATTCGCTTGGAATTTTGCCAGAAGATCCTTCAAATGGTGGAAGAAGACCAAAACATGTTAAACTGTCTTTTCTTTTCATGTCTGATGAGGCCCATTTTGATTTAAACGGCAATGTGAACAAACAAAATTGTTGAATATGGAGTACTTCTAACCCACAGATACTCCACGAGACGGAATTGCATCCTCTTCGCGTCACAGTGTGGTGTGCAGTTTCTTCACGCTGTATTGTCGGGCCTTATTCCTTCGAAGAAAATGGTCACACCGTTACGGTTACTGTAGACCGTTATTTGAAAATGCTGAAAGAATTTTTCTTTCCAGAACTACGCTGAAAGAGAATTCCTTTCAATTCTGTGTGGTTTCAACAGGATGAGGCAACGCCTCACATAGCCCAGCCTGTTATGACAGAGTTGCGACGGAAAATTTCCTAATAAACTTATTTCAAGAAACTCTGAATTCCGTTGGGCCCCCAGGTCGCCTGACCTTACTGCACCTGACTTTTTCTTGTGGGGTTTATGCAAACAAGAAGTCTACAAAACAAAGTGACAAATTTGGATGAACTAAAGCAATCCATTCGGGCAACAATTGCGGCTATTCCTGTCGCAACTCTCCAAGCAGCAATGAACAACTTTTTACTAAGATGCCGCACATGTGTCAACAAGCAGGGGGGCCATTTAAATTCAATTCTTTTTAAAACTAATTAAGCTATATTTAATAAAATTTATTGACCTTCAACTTGAAAAAAATAAAAATGAATTCCATACACTAAAAAAAAAGTTATTTGAGTTTCTTAATGTAGCAAAATCAGCCACCCGTTAGTTTACCCTGACCACTAGAAATTCCTACACCTATGATATTTTCAAAAATCCAATTTTTAAACTCTTTTTAAACAATTATTGGAATAAATAAACTAAATAAAAATTATACTTGTTAAAAAGGTTGTGAAATCTACTTTTATAAAAATATTTTACAAAATTTATTTACCATGTATTTTATTTTTTTGTAATTTATTTTTTTTTTTTGTGTTGCAACTTATAAATCTGAAATAAACCAAAACATTGATTTTCGACATAAGCTACTATGACTTATTTGACACAGATATGTATAACATTTTAAGCGTATGATTAATGTATTTTTTAAAATTGTCTCTTTCAGAAAATTTTGGAACAGTAGATTCAATTGCTGCTAAAATTATTTTCTTTAGTTTATCCAGATAGACATTTATTTCATCATATTATTGAGATTTCGTACATCCTTATTTAGTTTATTTAATTTTTTATTTATTTCCAAAATTGTGTATATACTCGTACATATTTTGTTAAATATATATATTTTTTTTTAATATTGTAAAGAGTAAAAATTTTGATGTGTTTGACTTATCTGACTGAGTGAATTATGTTCACAGGATGTTGCTTTACCAAACATTGCATAATAATCCCAAACCCTCTGGTTCCCTCACTTTGTATAACTTCATCACGCCATCGTCTCAAAAGACTACAACCTAATGACCTTCCTACAAGGAAAGCATAATCTATTTATTCTTATTTCATTAATTATATTAATTCCAATCATTGTGCACTACATTCTATTAATGTTTAAAAACAGTTTCCGTTGTTTAACGTTTAATCAAAATAAAATAATGCAGCATCAAAAATATAACTTCATCCTCTTTCAAGCGCACCTACATTCATGTAAATCGGATGACAGATGTGAAAGTTACAGTCATTTAAATAAAATAAAAAAAATATGCTAATGTAACAAAACAAAAATAGAGCAAAAAACAAATATAATATTTTGTGTTAAACTTGAAAAAAAATTCGCTGAGACATACGAATTGATGAAACAAGTTTATGGTGATCAATCATCACCATATGAAACGTACTCAAGTTTATACGTGGTTTACACGATTTAAAAATGGTCGTGAGGATTTAAATGACGAACTAAGGTCAGGTCGTCCAGAAGTCGTTTTCAGAAGTTTCAAATCAAGACAATGTTGGTTACTTTTTATGATTCGGAAAAAATACAGTATAATTCACCTAAAATTTGTTAAAAAGCAGTAAATCGATTTTAGAAAAACAGTATTTTTCATAATATAAATTTTATTCATTGAATAATATCAAAAAAAAAAAAAAAAAACAACTTAAAGATTGAGCATTTTATTTTCACTATCCGAATCGTTTCCGCTTTCCATCTCAATTCTCAATCTCCTTCTGTGGTTGTTGCTTTATATTTGGAGTTTGAAGTAATTTGACGAAGCAGTCCTGGTTTTTTTATTTTTTTTTTTTATATAATTATAAAAATCAATGCATCCATATGTCAAATAATATTTGACTATCATTATCGCCTTCAGAGTTTCCACTTTCAATTGTGCTTTGTCTGATGTCCAAGTATCGTGTACTCCAGCAAATATTCGTTCCACTGATGCTGAAGCATAAAATGTATTCTACAATTTGCTCTATTTCTTTAAACTCGCAATCGGTGTTATTCAGATGGGTGAATATTTCCAACCAGCGATCCACAATTGAAACATGGCAGTCTCTCCATTGAGTGATTTTGCGATGAAAAATGGATATTCTACGACAACCGGCTACGTTCCGCGCAGTGGTTGGACAGCGACGAGGCTCCACAACACTTCCCGAAGCCGAAACCGTACCAAAAGAAGATTATGGTTACTGTTTGGTGGTCAGCAGCAGGTCTCATCTATCACAGCTTTCTGAATTCAGGCGAAACGATCACGGCAGAGAAGTACTGCCAACAAATCGACGAAATGCACCAGAAGCTTAGACGTATGTGCCCGAGATTAGTCAATATGAAGGGACCAATCCTGCTCCATGACAACGCTCGACCGCACGTCGCACAACTGACCTTGCAGAAGTAGAACGAATTGGGTTACGAGACTCTACCTCATCCGCCATATTCACTGGACCTCTCGCCCACTGACTACCATTTTTTCAAACACCTCGACAACTTCCTGCGCGAGAAATGCTTCAAAAATCAAGACGACGCCAAAAACGCCTTCAACGCTTTCATCGCCTCCAGAACTCCGGATTTTTATGCTACCGGCATAAATAAACTTGTTTCTCGTTGACAAAAATGTATTGATTGTAATGGTTTTTATTTCGTTTAATAAAGTTTATTCTGAGCTGAGTTACGTTCATTTAAAGTAGCTGTTTGAAAACGGCCATTATTTTTGCACCAACCTAATACATTGCAAGTGCAAATCTGCAACATTTTCATTGGCATCATACAAATTGTATTCACCCAATTCATTCACATCATTCCATTTTGGCGTTTCTTTCGAAGCTGCCCACAAAAACATTTTCAGCGCTTCAAATGATGCTGTCCATATTTTGAAGTAGCAGAGTTCAGCTCCTGTAAAATTATTTTAAATTAATAATAATTAATTGAACTATGGTAAAATTAACGAAAAATTCGTTGCGTATAACAGCGATCTCATCTGAATTGTATCTATCGGCTATTGTAGGTGGCAATAAAAAATTATTTTCGTGACGCATTTTTAGTGTTTCTTCGAATGTACAACTTGAATTACCGTGACATCAACACAGAAATGTTCAAACAACTTTTGGTTGATTTTTTGACGTTTCCAAAAATAAATGAAAATAATTTTTTTTTTTTTCTTACGGCAAAAAAAAAAACAGTACGCGGTTTTTGATTCTAAAAAATAGTATAATAAGCATAGCATAGATCGGCTCCTTAAGCATACTGAATGTGAATGAAGTTGGCTGTTCCCAACAGTCTTATCTTCTAATAGGGTGAATTATTAAGATTAAGATTTTTCGAAAACTATTACTTCTCTGAATTAACAAAACAAAACAAAACAAAACAAAACAAAATCTACATAAGAACGTATGAATATGCAAATCTACCTACAACAAATAATTATATTAACCAAGTTACTAAGTAGTATTTAGTGGTTAGTGAAACTTAAGCATTTTTTCTTAATTTTTGTGTGTTGTTTTTTTTTTTTTTTTATATCATTTTCAAGACATTTGACATTTGTACTACAATACTAAAATACATACATTTGTGGCAACATGTCCATGACATATATCTATATACATATATATATATATATATCGTACATATTATAGTAAGTATACATATATGTTTGTGTTGTATGAGTTTATCTATGTGCATGTTTGGCATGCCACGTAGCATTTTAATAACTCAGTAGCACAATTCACTGGCATTGGCTTAACATGCCACAATAAGAAAACACAAACCAGTGAACAGATAAAAAGAAAACCAAAAATATATTTAACCAAAATGAATACAAATACAAATAGTTATAGTTGTAGTTCTATATAGAACATATACATATATGTATTTATTATATATAAATACATATATATAGAATAGTGTGTGGCATGTGACGCTATTGCGCTAAAGATACTTATGTCGCTTGCTATAGTCGCTCGTCGTTAGTAACTGCCACAAATGCTGACATGGCAAGTATAGAATGAGTTCAGCACAAACACACATACATAGATACACTCATAGATACATATGTCATGGACATGTTACCACATAACGGCAAATCCAAAAAAAAAAAAAAAAAAAAAAAAACGAATGAACAAAAGCTTTCGCTTGGTCAGATAGACAAGAAAGACTGCGAGCAGAGACAAATAAACTAACAAAGAGACAAACAAATATAGAAGGACTATGAAGGACTATAAAGGAAAGAGGGACCAAAAGTGGTCTATCTGAGGGGATAGAGAAACCTACAAACAACTGACGACTGACAATACTATGACGCCCACGTTATGCACATCACTCCTCCGACTCTATTTGCCATTTGATTCGACTCTATTGTGCCATGCCGTGCCACATTTTGTCGTTGCCACACTTCAGACAGTTCAGTTTTTGGCTTTGAAGTTTTTCACCATATGTTGTTGTTGTTGTTGTTGTTGTTGTCTCTTGTTATTGTTGTTCGTTACAGTTTTGGTTTCAGTTCAGTTGAATTGAGTTGAGTTGAGTTGAGTTGAGTTCGTGTTTAAGTCTTTCGGCTTCAGTTTCAACTTCAATATGCTTTTATTTGGCTTGGTTTTGTTAGATTTGCTTTGGTTTGGTTTCATATCCCCATTCCTCCTAAACTTTCCATACTTTACATTGCTTTCTAGGCTGCTCTGGTCTTTCGAATTTAAGCTTTGGGTTTTGGTTTCAGTTTTGGTTGGACACCATTATTTCGTTGATATTTTGTCATTTCTGTCACGTTCGCCATTCATGATGATGATTGCACACTGCTTGCCACACCATACCACATCAAACCACATACTACACCAGACCACACCAGACCACATTACAGATCCATGCAATGTGTCATGATAACCGCAACCCACCTTAGCCGTTTGTGGTATATAGTCGCATGTTTCTTCTCCCATTTTTATTTCCCATTTTGTTTCCACTCATTTCTTTTTTGCAACGTTTGCGTTTGTTTTTCTGTATTTCGCTTCGCCATTTTCATTTTTCATATGAAGCATATTTGTTTTCCTTCTACTTCTACATCAACTTCCATTCGATCCTCTATCCTTCTTTAAATACTTTCCATAAAATTAATGGCATATTAGATTTATCTGGATGTTTGTAACAAAACAAGAGAGCAGAATCCTATTAGGTTAGTGATTATCCCTAGTCAGTTATTGGGCAATTCAAATGAAATTTTAAATAGGAAAGAGAAATATTGTATTGCGAAATGATTTAAAAACAACTTCGGAATAATCAAACAATAGAATTTCCAAAGTAATGGAAATTTAAATGAATTATTGTCGAATTCATAGAAGAATCAATTATGTCCCATATATTCCATTTTTCATCAGACATACTTATTCCTAAAACAGTTTATGTTAGTTGCTACCAAACACCATAACAGTCTGATAGATATAGGATCAACCGGAAGCAACACTAGAGAAATAAAATGGAATCATCATCTAAAACAATCGAGCAACAGGAAGCAAATCTAGAGAAATAAAATGGAATCATCATCTAAAACAGTCGAGCAACCAAAAGAAAATCTAAAGAAATTAAATGAAATCATCATCTAAAAAAGTCAAGTAGCCAGAAGCAAATCTGGAGAAATAAGAGGAAGTCAAAACTAGAGAAATAAAATGGAATCATCATCTAAAACAATCGAGCAATCGGAAGCAAAACTAAAGAAATAATATGGAATCATCATCTAAAAAAGTCAAGTAGCCAGAAGCAAATCTGGAGAAATAAGATGAAGTCAAAACTAGAGAAATAAAATGGAATCATCATCTAAAACAGTCGAGCAATCGGAAGCAAAACTAAAGAAATAATATGGAATCATCAGAAATTCATTACAATAAACTAATATATAAGAATATTCGATTAATCGAACACACTCTCATACGAGTTTGATTATGTCATTATATTGAAATAATTATTAAAGTTTAAGTTTTTGTTTAAGAAAATCTCTTTTTTTTTTCAATTAGAATTATTATGTTTGTCCAAAAGATTTTAAATCTGATTTTACATACACGAATATTATGATAAGAATATGAAAACAAGAATTAGAAAAATAATATACTTTGAAAACTGAGAGTGGTTTAGTATTTTTGATATCAAAAGTTTATGTCTTTCGTGAAAGGTATAAGATGTGCAATGAAACCGAGCTTGGCGCTCTATAGGATTTTCTTTCAGTTTTTCTCTTTTTGATTTTCCTTTTCCTTTTTTTTTTATTTTTTTTCTTTTTGTAATTTTGTTTTTCATATTTATGCAGCGCATGTGGCAACAATATGGCGTTAGCAAAATGTAATACGAGTGTCGATCAATAAATAGCAGATGTGTTACATATATTTTTAAGTTAAGTTCGCAAAAATATTCTTTAGTCAATAGTACAACACTTGGATGGTAAGTCTGGTCTGGGTCTTCTCAAATATAACTAAATATTTCATGTGGTTGTAAAGAAAATAATTCTATAAGACTACTAGAGAAACCAGGCGCGTGTTTTTTTACGATTCTGCATTTATTAGATCATCGATGAAAACGTTCAATCTACTTATTATATACGAAAAAAAAAACCACATGTATACAAGTATTTGGAGTTGTGAAATTGAAATGTTTTATCTCCAATCAATATCCTCAAAACCTTAATAAATTATGTTTTTGCCTATAACCTTCCTGATAAATCAATCTGTCGATTGGTGAAAACCATATGAGAATCCATTCGGTACTTTTTGAGTTTATTTCTTTCAGACAAACAGACTTACAGACAGACAGACATGGGAAATGAACTTTATTTTATAACATGTATAGATATGTCAATGTTAATTATTTGGACAATTTGTTAGTTTCGACTATTACATGTGATACCTTTTGCATTTAAATCTTATTTATTTATAAAATTTAGATATAATATATTCCTACAATTCCACATCTTGAATTTGAAAAAGTGTATTAGCTATTAGGGCCTACGACTGTTAACTTTTAAATGTTATTAAAATAATTTCATTGAATTTCGATTCAAGATAGTCAATATTATTAACACCGCGTTTGTTATAAAAAAAAAAAATATATATATATATATATTTTTGGTCCTATTTCATGAACTTCAGTTTGCGGGCGTTCGACGTCCCAATATTTAGTGATTTTTTGTTTTTTTACCTCTGGCAATTCTTAGCATGCTCCATTGGCTGCAGACTAAGGGACGTTTTTGTGGATGTATGACTTTTGAGGAATAATGCTTCAATAGTTTCCTGTTCCTTAATAGTATTTCACCTTTGTGCTCAACCTAATATTCTGTGTCAGTCGCTGCTGAAGGTTATTATTACTGAAGGTTAATTTCCACGTCAGTGTACTACTCAGCATTGTTGCTTTACAGTGCTCGCTGTATGGCTTTACATGCCTTTATCATCTGTTTATTTATACGTAAATGTAACTCATTTACATGTTAATATTTATATTTAAAGGACGTTTCCTTCCCACAACCAGTGACTCATCAAGGAGCCTTCAGCTGGTCTTCTGCAAAAAAAACCTTATATTTCACGGATTGATCTATTAATTATGTAATACATATGGCTATTGTATTTTTGATCTGATGCACTCGTTGGTTTTTTTTTTTAACAAAAATATTTGATGATTTTGAAATAGAAGGTGTATCCCGAGCTCACATTCATGCACTCAACATTTGTTTTCCTACTGAATTATTTTATTTCTGATCGATTATCAGTTTTATGACCAAAAAAAAAAAAAAATCAATTTGCAAAGTTTTACAGTAGTATTTCAGTTGTTTTTTTTTTTTTATAGTGGTTGTACTGTAATGACATACAAATAAAACATAGTGGAAATGGAAATTTTTTTGAAAAAAATATACAATTAAAAACAATTCGTAGCTCCCTTTTTCATTCTTGCAACATATTTTATTATGACAATCACCTTGCAGTCAACCTGCTTGACAACAGCCAGCACACCCGAAGATTGAATCGGCTGCACCCACTGGCTTTGCCGTTCAGAGTTCCTATTTAAATTAATTTAGTACAAATTTCATAAGGTTGTATAATCAAATTTGCTTATTGTCGTTTACGATAGATCGCAAATAAAACAAATAAACAAAAAAAAAAAAAAAATTAAAAAATATTTTATTAAAATTTAAAAAAAAAAAAAAAGAAATACAATTTGGAATCAACTTAAAATTGTTTTGTCTAATTATGAGCTGTTTTATGTTGGCGCTCAACAAACCAAAAGGAATGCAATACAGAATGAATTAAAAAAGAAAAATTTTCAAGACTAATTCAAAGTCATCACATATTGCCATCATGTGTGAGAAACTTCTTGATTGACCCTTGTATAGAACAAAATCGAAAATGATGATGATAGAGGTTGTTGGTCGTGGGGTAAGTAAAAGAAGTGCTCAGTTAGTGTATTTCGTACGTGCCAAGTTTATCGTTTCGTATATTTTATTTCACACATTCTTACTTTGTCAAACGCACACATACACACACACACACACACACACACACACAGACACACAGACACATAAATACACAAACAAACAAACAAATAAACAAACAAACCCATACTCATTTACTTGTAAATCTATCTTTATTCCGAACTCACTTTATCTTTAGTCCTTGCTCTTTTTCCTTATCACATTCCTTCTTACTTCTTCCTCCATCATCCATTCCACTTTTTGTACTATATGTATGCATCTTCTTCTTCTTCTTCTTCTTTTTCTGCTCACTGCTTATTTACAATAATAATAACAATAATAATTTTTGACTTGTTTGACTGAATTTTGCTTTACTATGCTTTGCTTTGACATCCTTTCCTTTCTTGTATCAATTTATTTTTTTTCCATTTTCTTTTTGTTTATACTAATATATTGCATATTATTATTTTCTTCTTTTTTTTTTTTTTATTCTTTACTATAACCTTATGTTCTTGTCATTCTTTGTTTAAAACCACAAAATCACTTTACATATTATTTTTTTTATATTTTTCTATTTTTCAGCTCAACTCAATTTGGTTGACATGACAAATGTTAATAAGTATACGCCGTATGTGATTTCTGTGTTCTATTCTATTCTATTCTATTCTATTCTATTCTATTCTATTCTATTCTACTCTGATATGATAATCTGTTTCTCTTGAATGCATCCTTTATAATTAACCACCATAACCACAATATCAATAAGCAGCAGGAACATAAGCCAAGGCCAACAAGCATCATATCATGTCATCATACGAGTATCATATCATGTCATCATATGAGTATCATATCATGTCTTTCGATTAAGTTCTGTTCCGTTCCGTTTAGTATCTGCCTTGCGGCTGTGTTCATTACAATGTACTATATTGTAGTATGAGACTCAAATGCATTCATTCATTTCAGCATTCCATCATACAATCAATCATTCATTCATTTATTCATTCAACTGAATTTTATTATTATTTTTTTTTTTTTTTAATTTTTTATTTTTATTTTTTCATTCATTCATTTATTCATCTGAGTTTTCTTTTTTTTTTTTTACTATTAATAGCTTTGCTTTTGACTTGGCTTTAATCATCATCAGGACAATTCTTGATAGTCACATGTGATTTTAAGACATTTGATATTTTGATTTGATTTCAACTAAACTAAACTCAACTCAATTCAACTCAACTCAACTTAACTGTGTCTTGACTTTCTTTAGCTCACTTATTCATTCATTGATGTTAGTCGCATTAAATTGGTTATAGCAGTAACCATTTTGTTTGGGATTTGTTAATCAATCGTTTAAGTTAAGCTTTTCCATATTCTTTGTCTTTATTTCGGATTACTCTTGGTATCTCAATGTAAGAAGCAATTGCATAGAATATTTAATTTTATTTGTCTTTGCCATCTTTTAGGGGTTGGACATAGTTTTCTGACCCTTGGGTATACTTATAAATATAAACAGATAAGTACTCGTATGTTATTATCACCGGAGAACTTATTAAGTTTGTATAAAAGTAATCAGATATACTTAAGTACAAAGAGAATCAATCGATCAATATATTGTAGATACTATGAACTATTTTGAAGAAAATAAGCTGAAAAATGATGCAGTTCGTATGACAAAATCATAGTTCTTCGATAGTTGAAAAAGTAAGTTAATCTTCAAATAAAATTTACTTTAAATCCGCTGGTAGTTTAATAATAAAATCATATATATTCATAACAATTTCAAATGACAAATACTCGTATACAATGTACGCAATGTACGCATGTATCTAAATATATCTTGTGGTTTTGGTTAACCGAGGAATATATGTACAGATATGTATTTTCTGTCTTCTTCGATGATAACCACACCACGTATGTTTTTCCATGGTCATTATAATTATTATTTCTGCTGTCGCTGTTGCCGCTTCTGCTTCTGCTTCTGCTGCTGCTGTTAATCGTTTATTGTGGCATGAGGTCGGTCTTCTTAACTTCCCTTGTCTGTCGATTGGTCTGTCGGTTGTTCTGTTCTGTTTGTCTGTCTATTTGTCGATCGATCGATGAATTCTTACGAGTATTGAAACCACAAATGTTGTCTCATCATTGGCGTAAAGCTTGGCAATTTCGTACGTGCCACATTTTGTGGCACATGATAATTATGTTGCCTTTGCCTTTGCCGTTGCTGTTGCCGTTTTAGTTACTGCTGCCGATAAAACTGTTTTTGGTTTAAAAAAAAAAAAAATGGTGGTGGTGAAAGAATCGAAAGCAAGTGACTCCAACACATTTATTGACGTGTCTTTAAATCGCATCATTTTCTATAATTTTCAAAAAATAATCGCTTGTGTTTAATATAAACTATAATTTTACTTACTTGCACTACAACTTGCACAACTGGCAACAATCAAGTTAATGAAACTTACTACAAAAAACACGAGTAGAGTACATGCAGAAAGAAACATTGAAATGAAATGAACAAGTGAACTTATATCTTGCAGCTGCAGCTAACAATGATGATAGAGATGATGGTGATGGTGATGGTGATGGTGATGACGATGACGATGTTATTTTTGATGGTGACTATACTAGTAGTAAGGTTAATGTTAGTGTAAAGAAGGCGCCAGTCAGCCAAGTAACTAACCAAGGAATGAAAGAACAATGTAGCAGATTTAGTTTAGCAATGTACGTGACCGTGGCATATGAATGCTTTTTGTTGGTAGCAAAGTTGAGGCCATGCAAATTGCAACTTCCGTCTAAGCAGAAGCCATCATCGGTAGCAACAAACTGTTGCATAGCATTTCGTTGCGCCTCAATTCAACATTAAACACCAACATCATCACCATTTGATGCGCTTCTCTATCTACATCTCTCTCTCTCTCTCTCTCTCTCTCTCTCTCTCTCTCTCTAGCTGTCCATTCATTCATCCATCCATCTATTCAACCATCGAATGAGGGACATAGAGACTGACAAACTTAGACGGATGCTGCCAATGCATCATGCACGATTTTGATGAATTATTGCTGTTCCTGCTACATGTTGTTATTGCTTTTGCAAGTGATGATGATGATGATGATGATAATGGTTGAGATAATGGTGGTAATGATGATGATGACTTCGACTCTGACTCAACACTCATATACTACTCATCATTACTAAACTCAACTCAACTCAACTCAACTCAACTGAACTGAACTGAGCTCTGAACTGAACTGAACTAAACTAAACCGAACCGAAATGAAGAACTAAACTGAACTGAACTAAGTTTGAATATTGCCGATGATGTTAATGTTAGTGTTAGTGTTGTTGTTGATGATGACGTTGATGAATTTGGCTTCGGACACGCACAGTGGCAGTCATTGTCGCTACTGATGCTATTGATGTTGATGATATTTCTGCCGCTTCTGCTCATTTCATTCTTGTTGTTGGTCATTATAACAACCGTAATAATGATGATGATGTCTATGGTGATTATGATGATGATGATGATGATTGTATTGATAATAATGATTTCAACAAATACCTACTATTGTTGTAACTACTAAGCATGTTCCACACTTCGTTTGCCTAATATTCACTAGCTTTAACTCAACTCAACTCAACTCAACTAATTTCAAAATGCTGCAGTCAATTTCAGTTTATAAAGTCAGTTCCAGTTATACAATATTTCTTCAATCTTGTTTATGCTTCTTGTTACTTCTGGTTGTTATTATTGTTGAAATGTTGTTGTTATATTTTTTTTATTTTTTTTATTTTTTTTTTTGTTACCTGTGCGCATCCCTTTTACAATATATTCAATGATTTATTGTTCTGCGATTTCACGGACGCATCTCTTAAGCGCACACGGGAGCCAAAGTTAACATATCTTTTAATGTTGTTTTTCTTTTCTTTTTTATTTTCTATTGTATTACAGTAGTTTCTCTTTAAAATGTTCATACTACATTTCATATTTAGGGTACTAAATGTATGCATAAATATTTAGGTTTGATGAGATTTGAAAATCTATGGAGAAGAAACATTGAAAATCTTCAAGGAAAATGTATAATATCTATGATTATCATATTCTGTAAGAATTTCTTTTTTTAAATTTTGAAATAATAAATTGAAACATAGTTTATATATAAAAAAAAATTAGTGTTCTGTTTGTTTGTATGTTATGTGCTGCCATACGCTTCATCTGATTGTATTGAAATTTTGTGAATGTGTGTGGTTGGCTTCCGGCTTGAACATAGGATAATTTTGGTGGCGATATATGTTCCTGTTCCTGAGATCTGGTATATTTAAACAATCTCAACCACGAAAAATATACTACAAAAAAAATAACTAAAATATCACTTTTATTTTCTGTTACTTTAGAGACAAGAAACTCTCAATAATTTCATATGCGGATGATACTGCACTGCTGGTGAGCCATAGCGACCCGGCTGTAGCCTCAGCTCTCCTACAAGACCAATTGGGTCTCATGGGGACTTGGCTGAAGAGATGAATCATCTGTGTCAATGCAGAGAAATCTATGCATGCTCGACATGCCCTGCCGTTCTCATCAACGGTGACGCTATTCCAAGAAGCGACACTGTCAAGTATCTGGGATTGACACTAGACAGGCGTCTCACCAGTCAATCTAGCATTTCGACTAAACGAAACCAGTTGGACCTTAAAATTCGAAGAATATGCTGACTCTTCATATCAAACTCGAAGCTCAACCTACGAAATAAGCTATTACTGTATAAGGCCTTTCTGAAACCGGTATGGACTTACGATATACAGTTTTGGGCCACTGCATCCAACTCAAACCTGGAAATACTTCAGAAATTACAGTCCAAGATACTGCGGAGGATTGTACGTGCGCAGTGGTTTGTCTGGAACTCGGTTATCCACCGATACCTGCAAATACCAACGATAAAAGAAGAAATCATCCTGGAAATGAACTTGTTGAACAACAGCAGCCAAAAGCGACACCCAATAAATCTCCCATTCCGCATACTGGATGTGTGATTAACTCATCCAAACCTGCTTAAAGTGACTAACATAGTACGATAAAATTTGCTGTTTGTCGTCTGACGACAGTTGCAAATAAAGAAAATAGAGAGAAAAAATATATTAATTTCAAACTGTGTTCTTTATTGATACTCAAAGTGTAACAGAGAATATATAGTGATGCTAAGAAAGTGCAAAGCACGGTTGGATACCTTAGTTGTAAATATTTATCAAGTATCCGACTGAGACTGAATAGAATGAGTAATTTGTAGATCCTAACGATCAGAAAGGAGATAGTCCGGTATAGTACCAGTTCTCATTATCTGTAGGATTATTTCAATCAGCTTTTGGATAACAGTAGATAAATGTCTCATCTGAAAAGGCAACACCCTTTGGATCGCCAATTTCTAGATAAGGAATCCACATGCCATGATTCCTGTTCGCAAAAGAAAACTCATTTTATATGAATTTCTGCAATCATATGTGACTCTTTAGTTTTGTTATATAAAATTGTTGTTGTTCTCGTTGCTTTGCTCATTAATCATTGTTATAAGTAGTTACGGATAATCCAAAGACCCAAAACGATTTGTATTAACTAAAGCTTTATTCAGGCATCTATCAATCTACCAATCAATCTATCTATCTATATATTTATTCATCTATCTATCTATCTATCTATCTATCTATCTATGTATCCATCTGCATGTCACTTTTGTTTATCTTCTTTTAAGTTTAATAACAAAAATAATAGCAACGCATATTACCAGTTCTCAACCATTTCACCATTTAAACTTAAGCGCCATCAGAGGAGGTGAGAGTCATTAAGATGTCGGGCTAAAGATGACAACAAGACAATGTCAAAGTTTTTTATGGTCATTTCTGGACACTTGGCGTTGGTAAGATTCTCTTTACTTCAGGTACTCGCACGCCCACTCACTTTATTATACTTAGTTAGTATGTAGTATGTAGCCTCCTATCTTGTTTTAGTCTTCTTTGTGCTGCTGATTTTCTCTGATTTTCTGCTTTTTTAAGTTGTCGTTGCTTGTTTGTAACAATATACATACGAGTAAATGTATGTGAATGTATCTGTGTGAGTATTTGTGTTTATGTGTCAATGTGTGTGTGTGTGTGTGTGTGTGTTTATGTGCGTCTTTTACCGTTACAAAATATTGCACTTTAGGGTGTTAAGCTGTGAAGTGTTTCCTGTTTGCCTTCAATGTATCCGTGACTTGGCATCATTATTATTATTATTATTTTTTTTTTCTTGTTATTGTTGTTGTTCCTGTTGTTTGTGTTCCTTTCCTCTTTCTTCAACGTTTTTGTCCATTTTTTATTGTTGTTGTTAACCTTTGAATTTTCTTGTTAATTTTAATTTTTTTTTTAAATTTTTTGTTTCCTTTTTTTGTTATTTTATTTACAATATTCTACTTTTTGTATCTCAACAAAGTGGGGTCTGCCCCCATATTTGTTACTGTTTTTTTTTTTTTTTATGATTGCCTATCTATGTTTGTATTTGTATCTATAAATGTATTCGTGTGTGTTCAAGTCTTCTTTGTTTTATTATGTAGATTTTCTTTAAATTTCTTCTTTTTTTTTTTTTTTTTTCTTCATAAAAAACATTAATTTTTCCATTCTTTTATGTAAGTTAGGGGGGTAATCACGGCGTGAGATGAAACCTCGTAAAAGATGAAAAAAATAAATTTCATAATTGCATATTGTTGATGATATTTTTGACAGTTTGTCTTCTTATTATATAAAAAAAAAAAAGAAAAAATCATTCATTATCATTTCACAAGTAAAATAAGAACGAAAATTCTGCGAAACCATTTGAAAAGCAAATCATTCATTGACTACAAAATCAAGCAAGAATATTGGTAGAGCTAAAGAAATTGAGAGCTAAAGAATTGGACGATTTAATGAACGAAGCTATTGTTACAGTTTTACCGTCGATTATATGAGTTGAACATTCCCAAATCAATCCAATAGCAAAAAAGTTCTAAAAGATACAAATTTTTCGGTTATAGTAGGCAACGCGTTTTATCTTTTCATTGATACATTTTTTGTCGAGGGTCTATTTGTTTATTTTTTCATCTAACGCCGTGAATATCCTAAGTATTTATAATACAAAAAAAAAAAAAAAAAAAAAAACAGTAAAAATAAAATGAACTTTGGCTATGCTGAAGTTGTAATACTCTTCACGTACTTTTTATATATTCTGGCTATTTTTCTAGGTTCATGTTTTCTATGAGAAATACCCCTTCCAGTGGTCTGAGGGTCTTGAAATTTTCATGATTAATGGATATGAATCAGACAATTTCAAGTCAATAGTACAAAAAACAAAAATGTTTTTCTAATAAAAACATGGATTTCGCCTTGGATTTATATAGGAGGTACCTTCTTCTCTAGAGGTCCGAATCGGCTGATTCCAACAAATGTATTGCGTATGGTGAAAAAAAAGCTTCGTGCTCTCTAGCTGAAAAACTAATTGACTAGTTTGCATACTCGTACATATAGAAGGACAGACGGACATGGCAAAATTTAACTCGTCTCGTCACGCTGATCATTTATGAATTATCCGATCTCTCCTTCTGTGCGTTACAAATTTATAATGCTATTCACTGCGTGTAAAGTATAATAACAATGATAAGCAACATTTAAACTTAGGCCTTAGGCAATCACCCACGCACCATTCTCACTTATCATATAGAAGAAGTCAAGAGATAATATTACAAAGGCCAAATTCATAATTCTTAATTCGAATCATTGTGAATATGAGAAGGTGTCTTTTATCTTTTGTTCTAGTGATTCTTGTTTCTGAATTCATTTGAACTTGGAAAATAATGCATTAGGCTTAGGCTTCAAATAAATTATAATTTTTTGAATATAAAAAAAAAAACATATGTATTTTCTAATTGATTTATTTATATATTTAATATACTGTAGGCTCAAAGTCTTAAACTTAAGCTACAGAGGGGGACAGCCATAGCTACTGGGGCTTTCGGCTGATTTAAATTTGGGATATGTTTCCTTAGTCTAGTGTCTTAATTATTTTTTAAAGTAGAATTATGCTAAATATATAAAATAGTATTTACATGATTAAATTATGATAACAAGTTATGTAGTTTATATGGGGACTTACAAGAGTTTGATTATGTGTGTTGTTTTTAGGAAGTTGAGTATTACTGAGATATTTTTTGGGGAAGGATCGGAAAGGAATAAGGTGAGGTCTTGGTTAGTGATGCGAGTGCGTAAGTTGTGAAATGAAGGACATTCATTTAGGATATAGTGTATGCTAGTAGCGGAGCTACAAAATTGGCATTGGTCAGTTGTGTTTCGGTGAAAGCGGTATTCGTGGGTTGGTCTTGTGTGCCCAAGACGTAGTCTTTTATGTGTCTGTTTATATCTGTCCGGTTTAGATTAATTGTTGAAAGGGTCGGCAGAACCAACTTAGAATGCATAAAATATGTCACTTAAGGTAAATTGTGTACACCAACTTACTCATCTGGCTCAAATCTTAAGGTTAAGGTGATAAAGTTGGATAAGTGGTTTCCACATGAGCTCAATGAAAAACAAAAATAAAAGAATTTAGAAGTTGCTCGCTCTCATATGTCATAATTTCGATCCATTTTTAAATCGAAATATTACTTGTGATGAAAAATGAATTCAATATGACAATTGCAAGCGCTTAACACATAGATTGGATAAGGATGAGTTACCAAAACGCGCCCCAAAGCCTATTCATTCATCAAAAGAAGCTGTTTGGTGGTTTGGTGCAGGTTTGATCCCTGAAATCTGGATCAACGATCACAGCTGAATTATACTGCAACCAACTGGACCAGATGATGCAAAAACTTAAATAAAAAATCTAGATTGGTCAACAGATCAACTCCTATCTTACTGCACGATAACGCCAGATCTCACACTACAAAAGTGATTGTGGAAAAACTACAGGAATTGGAATTGGAGCTTCTTCTACATCCTCCAAACTTAGCACAGACTTAGCCCCCATGGATTATCATTTCTTCTGCAATTTGGACAACTTCTTGTTAGGAAAACGAATTAATTCCGACAACACTCTGTAAAACTAGGAATTCATTGACTTCCGTCCGCCACGGTTTTATACAACAGAACCTGAACAATCTTCCGCTTAAATGGCAAAAGTGTATAAATAATATGAGTGCATACTTTGATTAAGATGTCTCCTAGTTGCCTTTTCCAGTGACAACAGCCGTTCGAATGTTTGAAAAATGAAATCTCCGCGTTTTCTAGCACATTTATGGTTTTTTCGGGAGAAATTGAAAACACTTGACATAAAAAATGTTGCAACAATTTTACAAGATTTTAGATTTTGTATTAATAAGTAAGTATGAATAATATTGTATTACAGGAGAAATAATCTAAGTTACTATATTTAAATTTAATTCTATATAGAAATTAATTGTGGAAGAACTGGTCGTCTTAATATCTAAGCGATGTCATCACTACTCTTCTGTACAGATGCATTTTTTTCGGCTTGACAGACAATGACTCAATGTCAATTTAAATTGAATGTATTTTATATTTGTTATGATACTATAAATTAAAAAATTTTTAACTATTGAAGATAAATATATAAATATGTTTTAATTACTTTTATATGAGGAAACTGATAAAACTTATTTTTGACGGATGATTCTTTTATTGTCAGTATATTTGGCGTTATTTAAGAACATATTGTTTCTCACGAAACTGCACGACAATAAAAATCATTTGTATTACCTCTATGGTGTTCACAGAATACTAAGTAGATTGATTTACAGATTCACTAGAAAATTGTGTGGTTTCGAACAAGTATTGCATTTGTTGCTACTATGTATGGTTCAGAGATTTGCAGCGAAGGCTATGAACGATTCGTAAAAGAAATGAGCTTAAGCAAGTCGAGTCTGCATGCAAAGCGAAACGAATCGAATCGAATGTGTACTTTGCTCAAAGCGATCATTGTTAGATTGACGTATGCGAACAGTGAAACACTAAGGTCTCTCATCGCTGCAGTCAGAAGCACAACGAAACGAAACGAGGAAATAACAACGTTCCTAGATCAACAGCAACATGTAGCAATAAAACTTTAAGCGAAAATGTTTTTTGTTGTTGTTGCAGGACGCCAGTTGATTGAGTCATTGTTGGATAGAGAGGGGGGGAGGCAGGAGGTGCAAAGCAAGCAATAGTCGCCTGCAGCGCACAAGCAGATGGACATACGAATAATAAAAGATCTTTTCAATATGAATTTGTGTAGACATGACAAACAACACATGGTGTAAGAAATAAAAGTGACGGAAATTTGTTACACTTAAGTGTCGCACTCACAAAAAGGTCCTTACACTGCGTGTTTTTCAGCGTTTTAGTACGCATAAATCCTTATGAAGTCAAAATTGAAAGTGCACACTTATTGTATCATGTGACAAACAAGAGATAATAACAACTTTAAGTGATAGAAACATAAATGTAATAATAATCTCTCGAACCTTTCGTGCAGGTAGTGAAAGAATCCACGTTCAATACTGAAACTGCTTCTGTTTCACAGACTATGAGCAGAGCAAATGTTAAGGAAAAGAATACACAAGCATCATTTCATTCTCTTTCACCATATGTTTTATTTTTGTTTTTTTGTTTTTTTTTGTGGGAGTGAGTGTGTCTCGATTTACAAAGAGCTCATTACTTTGAGAGCTTTTCATGAATCGAAGCACATCTCTGGCACATACCCGATTATTTGGATCTTAAGAGTTTTTAATATTTAGAAAACAAATAACTTCTTTCACTTTATTCTATAATCAAGTAATCGGTCATTTTTATAATTGAAAAAAAAAAAACATCTGTATTTTCTATTTGAATCTCAGCAATCTTAATCAAATATTTTATTTATTGTCTAAAATTTAGTTGACAAATAAACAATCAGTCAGTCAGTCGGAAATTTGACTTAAATACGACAATAACATAAGAAAATGTTTGAATTTTCTCTTTTTATATTAGCAAATTGTGTGCTTTTAACGACATCTGATAATAGTCTCTATGAAGAGCAAATAAAGGTACAGTCAATCGGAGAAGGTTGTATAAATGCATTTTTTCTATTAAATACAACTTGGCGTTATGAAAAAAGAACTGATGGTAATTATGATAAACATTGATAAAATTTGTGTGTAGTGTGAATCCTTTATGTTGCTTCTTAACTTTTATTGTACTAAGTGCGTAATTCAAAGATGGCCCCGGGCGTTATTTTCAATTTACTTCTCGATTACGATGTCAAGGAGTTTCATGTGAGTTTAACTGATGGAACATGGTCACACGAAAATTGGGGTAATCCAAGCACAAAGGCTTCAAATGGAGTTGAGACTTGGGCGTATTTTAGTGGTAATAATTTAAATGAAACCATTGTGGATCATCAATGGGAAGAGCTAACGACACGCATTTCAAGTCTTCTGGGTATATCCTTAAAAACCACCAATGTCATATTACCCAAGTACTCCACTAAACCCAAATTTGTAACTAGTGATGGAAATTATGTGAACTTTGCCAAATATATTAATATGGCAGATCAAAAAATCGATAGGACAAATTTTATGATATGGAAAGTTTTATTACCATGTGGCAGATCACGCGGTTTGGAGTCTATTTTGAGTCTGAGTAATAAGGAGATTATTACCAATTACATCACCATGACATTTGATATGACCACAATTTGCAATGCAGAAAGACTGTGTTCAGTAAAAACTGTGCAATCTGGTAATATAGTCTATAATCTGGAACGATCTTTAGATAAGAACTCGAATGAGTTTATTGGACACTGTGAGTTGGTTTCAACAGGCAAATTCCACTTACAGAGCAACACTGAATGTAATGAAGAACAGTCGACAACATTAAAAAATAATAAAGAACTGCCACAAGGGACGAGTGATGTAGGCAAACTTTGTCAACAATTTGTTGACAAGGAGTCTCTTCAGCGCATTGAAAAGCCAAAGGACAAAAATCAATTGAAAAACATAGTGTTGGTAAAGCGATCCTTTTCTGGTGACGCTCAGAAGGGCTATAAAATAGTCACAGACATAACAAATAAAAAAACATATGAGATCCCATTGTTGGTTTTCGAACTATTTCCTCATTGGGTTAAGTTTAAACGCGAATCACTTAAGATAAGCGGACAGTTTGAAGATGATATACGTCCAATATTGCTTTCTTATGGGCGAAGTAAGGAAGATAACTCATACAAACATTTAGAGTTAGGTTTCCTTTTGAAACCAAAAAGCATAACAAGAATCAAGATGAATATTGTTTATTTGCAATCAAAATGGATTAATTATAATTATTTGCCAAAGCAAAGTAAACATTTGGTTGGTTCAAATTATAAAGCATTATTACCACTTGGAGACTCTTTTAATGAACTGGCGACTAATGGAAGAGATATATCTGACACATCCGATTGGTTCAATCAACATTTACTTGGAGGTTATTACGAAACTATTTATACTGAATCGCTGATATTAGAAAAAACAGAATTAGCCTATATAGTTTACATAATAATTGGATTTGTCATCATTGTTATAGTTAGAGTTATATACTCATATACTCATTTACTCGCATAAGTTAAGCATTATCCAGTTATCGAACAAGTAATTATCATTATCGAAGTCTATACAAAAGTTCATCATCAACAAGAACTTAGTCCTCTTACAATAGCCAATAGCTAAGTAATTTGTACGTAGTATATTTATTTATATTTATATACTAAATACCACCGTCTGTTAATTCAGTTTATAAGTTATGTAATCGTAATCAGTGAATCATAAACTTATTTATCCAGTGCATTAATTATATTAATAATAATTTTTTCATTAAATGTTTCTTAACATTTCTATTAAATAAATTTGTGTGAATATGAAATTTTGTATTTTTTTATTTATATTTTATTTACAATACTTATGAAGAGGACAAACTACAGTAGTCTCTATTCATTCTCAGTACTCAGTACTGTATAAGTCTGGAAATTTCCATTTTAATCAAGGTCACCTTATGTTGGCACTTCTTCTAGTTAAGTAACATACATAGTAATTACTATAATCGATTGTGAAAATTGTTTTTGTGACAGATGAATTTCCATTCTTTGATCCGTTTCCATATTTAATGTTACCATAACACTGTAAGTGTTAATAATCAACCAACTTCATTCATAACAAATTCATGCCTGCGCCACTATAACAAAGCAACTTTTGGCATTCATTCTTATTTGCTTTTCTTTTATTTTATTTATTATAAAATATATTTTAATTTTTTTTTTACTTTTAACTTTTAAAATTCTGCGCATGTAAGTGAGTTTATGTGCTCGAATATTTGATCTGAGCCCAGTCCGGTTTTGACTGTGGCTTTGGTAACTCAACTTTGTTGGCCACAATGGCTGACTGGCCATGGTCAGGTTATCAGGTGGTCGGAGGCCTCCTTACTTACACCGAGCGACTATGATGATGCCATGCGATGCCGTGTCAGGTCAATTGTTATGCAAATTTGGTTGCCTTTAAAATATCTCACTTCTGTTCTGTTGCCTCGTCTCCTTCTACTTCTACTTCTCCTGTTCCTTTTTTCTTTTCTACAAATTTCCATTCCATGGCCAACACATGGCTTTCCGAGACTTGTTTGCTTGGCTTTCGCTCTTTCTCCTTACTTTTCATCCGCTTTTTTTATTCATGTGCGTGTGTGTTTGTGTTTGTGTGTGTGTGTGTGTGTGTAGTATTTATCTTGAGGCTTTTTTTCACCAACCACTTTTTTTTCGGTTCTTCTTTTTTTATTTTTATTTTTTGCTTTTACTTTAGTTGCCTGCTACGTAAATAATGTGAAAAGTTTGATATGCATAAAGTTTCATTGGTTTTTCACAACAACACCACGAACAACAACAAGAACAACACAAACAATAATAACACAAACTTAGCTAGGCATGGCCGAAGGTCTTTGATCCACATCTCCATTGCTATATTGCTACATTGCTCCATTGCTTCTTTGTTCATCAGCATCATCACCATTACCGTGATGATGGTGCTTGCGTTTCCGTTTCCATCTCCATCTCTGTCTTTGTCTGTCAGTCGCTTACTCTCATTTTATTCCTTTATCTCTGGTTCAATCTCTCTTTCTCTCTTTCTCTCTCTCTTTCTCTCTCATCCTCTTCTCATTGTCTATATCCTTCTCTCTACATATCTTAATGCTGTTCACACCTAATCTCTTTGCAATTGGTTTATATAAACATGACGCATGTATATGCGTGCGTGTTTTGTCTGTTTTTGATATTTAGCAACACTTTCAAAGCTCTTCTCCTCTCTTCTCTCCTTCTCTCCTTCTCTCCTCCTCTTCTCTTCTTCCTTTTGTGTTGGGGCTTGCCTTATTTTGCTTTTGCCTATCTTATACTTTTTTTCATATATCGAATACGTTGCTCATTTCATTTCAAGAGCTTTGCTTTTTCTATAGCCACCCACATTGTCTTAACTTGTGTGTGTGTGTGTGTGTGTGTGCCTTCCTTTGTTCCTTTATATCCAACATTCCTTCCATCCTTCCTTCCTTACTTCATTCATTCATTCATCCATCCATTCATTTATTTATTCATTCATGCATGCGTTTGTTCGTTTGTTCGTTCGTTCGTTCGTTTGCCACAAGCAAAGAAAAACCCGAATATTTTAAGCCTAAAAGCTGGCTACACATTTTTCGTTTGACATCGAACATGTAGAAAAACTCACTCCAAACTACCTCGTAACCCTCTTCCTTTCATTCCCTTCCCTTCTCTATTCTACTCTTCTGTCTTTCTATTTGTGTTCTGTCAAATGAAGGCCATCGCAATATTGCAACATGCAGCATCAAAACGAATAAAAAAAAAAATTTGAAAAAATAATAAAAGAATAAAAGAATAAAAGAAAAGACGAAAAGAAAGAGTAAAAATCCCTAAAGGATTTTATTTGGATTTGTTGGTTTGGCTCTGTTTTGATTGGATTCAGAGTTTGGTTGTGGTTTCAGTTACATTTTGTGGTCATAAATTGTGCACCATTTTATTGCAAGTTACCAGATCAAGTGACACTACAACGAATGTGACAAAAACACTGAGACATCAAAAAACGACAAACAAAAAACAAAAAAGAAGAAAAACATAAAGAAAAACAAAAACAAAAACAAAAACAAAAAATAGGACAAAGCCAATTGGAAATTGAAAAAAAAAAAAAAAATAAATGGAAAGGACAAACTAACGAATTGGCTTAAATGAAGATTTCATTCCTTTGTACTTATGAAACCCTTACGAAAAAATTGATTTCTGTTGGACACAACAATCCGATAGTCAGATACTTGTACGAGTATTGCAAATATTTTGATCAAATTATTGTTTGTGATTCAAAGTTAAATCCTATCAATTTATACCGGTAAATGTTCTTTAATTGTAATTTTTATTTTATTAGTATTGCTTCCCATTGCTCGGCTATTTTCTAAAACACTAGAATTATGTTATGAATAGAACTAAAAATATCTCAATATTTCAAAGGGAAAAAAATACTATGAACATATCCTTTTTATAAAAACTTCATAACTTATTGATGGATTCGGTAAAATAATGTGAAAACTTTAAATCTTTGTGACACTTGACTTCATCATCAAGCAAATCCTAAGCTTGGTTAATCTCAGTTCGTCAGTTAAAAGTTAAATGACTTAAATTGAGTTCAAGATTCATTTCTCTTAATAAGTCATTTATCAAAAAGCGATACGATAGATAATCCAGATGAGAATTATGGATAATAAAGATTAAGTACATCCCATTAAACTTAGTTGCTTACTGATGAATCAACATTCATATGTTAGAAAAGTTGTTGTCTTCATAAATTCTTAGTACGAGTATCATTTGATATTTTAAACTGATAACTGTTGATGGATCCAAAGCTGCATTTAGGCTCGCATATCTCTTGTATCATCAGTAAGGTTGTAGGTACTTACATATATTAGAATACATTAAACGTTGGTCTAAAGATTAAATTATTATTCACTTCTTTGATTAAACCAATTCTTGAATACGCATCGTGCGTATGAGACCCACAATTTAAAAAGTTTAGTCCTAATATTGATTCCGTTCTTGTTTTTTGCTCTGAGATCCTAATATTAACCTTCCATCTTACCAAAACCGTCTTAAAATAATCTGCCTCCCGAAATTATCCAGTCGTAGAACAACTATTGGTATCACATTCTTGCACAATCTAATTGTAGGCAACATCTTTTCTCTATCCTTGCTTGGTAGTATTGTATAAATTTTAATATTACTTTTCGGGTTACAAGAAGTTATTCTCCTATAGCACCATGATCCATTTCATGTTTTATGTCAATCATACAACTTATAAAAGGTGTTTTTTTTTTTTTTTTTGAAGTTCACAACTTTGAGTTGGCAACACTGCTTCATATGACAACCGATTTAACCGATTGATAGTTGCTTTTTGTTTAGTTTGGTTTGACATTTGGCATCCGATGCCATTCGGTTAGTTAAAATCGATCGCTACATGAGAGAACAACGTGTTTTCATTATTAAAAACTGAATAATGAAGTTTAATAATCGAGTCATTTCTCGAAGAACAGACGTGAGTTGGCCTCCAAGATCGTGTGATTTAACCCATTGGATTATTGGGCGCGTTCAGCAGAACCAATCGCTGACCTTTTTCCAATCACTTAGTAAACGCTGACTGATTTGACTTTTCTGAATGCTGTGCTGACTATTTTAAAAATAAGTTCTTGTAAAATGTGCAGCATCGAAGTCTGGCGCAATTTAATTTGCTACTTGAGAGTGTTGAATAAAAACAGCTGGATGACAAAAGTAAGTAATTTGCTAATTTGTATAATAAAATAATTTAATAATAAATAAAAATAAATGTAATACTTACTTTTCAATCAAATAATAACAATTACTTCTTAATTTTGTTTTTTTATGCCATTTTCTTTATTTGCAACTGTCGTTAGATGACAACCAGCGAATTTTATCGTGCAATGTAAGTCACATTAGGGTTTGGATGAGTTAATCACTCATCCGGGAAACGGAATGGGAGATCTAGTGGATGTTGCCTTTTAAGGCGTAGCGTTTGGCTGCTGTTATCCAACAAGTTCAATGCCAGGTGGTTGACATGGCCCTCCAACCTAATGCGGTGTCTGTTACTGTACTTGACGATTTCTTCCTTAATCATTGGAATCTGCAGGTGTCGGTGGATAACCGAGTTCCAGACAAACCACTGCGCACGTACAATCCTCCGCAGTATCTTGGCGTATATCGTAAGTCCATACCGGTTTCAGAAAGGCCTTATACAGTAATAGCTTATTTCGTAGCTTGAGCTTCGAATCTGACCTGAAGAGCCAACTCATTCTTAGAAGCTTCAGGTCCAACTGCCTTCGTTTGGTCATAATGTTAGATTGCCAGGTGAGACGCCTATCTAGTGTCAGTCCCAGGTACTTTATGGTGGAGCTTCTTGGTATGGTGTCACCGTTGATGAAAACAGCAGGGCAAGTGGAGCGGTTCAGGGTGAAGGTGACATGCGTTGATTTCTATGCATTGCATTGACGCAGATGTTCCACCTCTTCAGCCAAGGCCCCATGAGGCCCAATTTGTCTTGCAGGAAAGCTGAGGCTACAGCTGGGTCAATGTCACTCATCAACAGAGCAGTGTCATCCGCGTATGTCGCTATAGAGAGTTTCTCGACCCTTAAGATCGGAAGGTCAGACGTGTAGAGTGTGTATAGGATGGGTCCCAACACACTGCCTTGAACTTCCTAAAAATAACCTTTTTATTTCTTTGTTTCCAAAAAAAAAAAACAGCTGATTGAAGTCCGCTGAATTCAAGAAATCAAATTATTTTTATAATGGATTAAAGCCAGTTTCATTCATATTAAAAATATATTTCTTTGTTTTATTTTAATTTAAAGTTGTAAACCTCTAAACAACAAAAAGACTATTTATGTAAATTAATGTAATTAAAATTTAAAGTGTAAGATGATTTAATGCTATTTAAAAAAGATGTTCTAATTCAGTGGATTTTTTTGGAAAATTGTAAATCAACTTTATATTTCTAAGATTTGAATTGTTCATTGTCCATGTTGATTTTGTCTTGGTCTCGAAGGTGCCCTGAGATCAGTTGTTGCGCAATTCCAACATTGCTGCACAGAGAACAGGCATCGTTGTTGAGGCCACGAAGTAGGTGTTGATGTTGTAAGTGCAGTGTGACCGACTCTGAGACGAACATATAATTTTATTGCATTCCGATGGCATTAAGCAGGGAAAATTGGGTAAATGGCATCTGGATTGATGGCTACTTTATTCCAAGAAATCCGGTCATTCATCCTAATGTGAGAAATAACTAAACGGAGAATGTCAGCCTATTCGAATAAGTTGACTGTGTGCAATGGTTTTCTTAAGGTGTGTTTAGCACGGAAGTCAGCCAGTTCATTGCCAAGTATACATGATTTGAATATGTTTGTGCTGAATAAGTTGGTCGTGGATAGAAGAAGCGATTATACTGTTGTTGTTGGCGTTTCTTATGGAGTCTAAAAATTAATTTACTAATTAGTGATCGATTCATTTCGAACACTACAATATTCGAAACACAAAATTTTCATTCGAATTTGAAATTTAAAAATGAATGAATAATTGAAACTTCGTTGAACTGAAAACGAATGAATTTCAAAATTGATTCTCTATGAAATTCTTATGAAAATTCTATACAACATTTTTTTTTGTTTCTGTTTTAATATTAAAATTGCAATAAGACATAGTAAAAAACAAAAACTGTACTTCATAATTTATGGGGATATTCTAAAGGACATTAACTTAAACAATTGTGTATGTATTTATGATAGTTTAATGCCTTCGATGATTTCATGTTCATTTTATAAATAGAAGAAAAAAGTAAGCTAAACTGCAAATGAAAAAAAAATATATAAATATATAGAAGGACTTCAATTCAATATCAAAAACCTACACTACTTTTGCATTTTGCTTTAATAAGTTTTAAGTACTCTACATATGTGTGTAGTTCAAGATAACCGAAGTGCTTTCGCTATAAATTTCAGATATATTACAATATTATTGCAAATAATAAAAATAAAAAAAAAAAAAAAACAAATATAAATATAAATAAAAATAAAATTATTGTTGTTGCTGTTGTTCTTGTTCTTGTTGTTTTGAAAAATCAAAAAATATAAATCGGAAAAAACAAAAAGCCTGCAAGGAGAAATCCAAAGCAAACTAATATTGTATTCAGAGCATGCCCAGCATTCAAAAGAGCTCAGCTCAACTTCACAGTTTTGTATGGTCGCGTTATTTTCGTGCTATGCCAAGTCATGATTGTATGTAATAGTATATATACACATACATACATATATGTATCTGTGTAGTAATATTATATGCAACTACTGCAATGTTCACTATGTATTTTCATTATTCAAAGGCAACTAGCAACTGCAGCAGCAGCAGCAACAGCAGACGCTGAACCAAACCAAACCAAACCAAACCAAACCAAACCTTACTAACCCGAACAGGCAAAGCCAGGCCAAGACAAGCCAAGCCAAGCCAAGTCAATGAATGCAACAACAAAATGTACCATAACAAAGAACTAAGAACCCAAGACCAAACCAAATCAACACAAGCCAAGCCAAGCCAAGCCAAGCCAAGCAAAGCCAAGCCAAGTCAAGTCAGACCAAACCCGACTCGACTCAACTCAACTCAACTCGACCAGGCCAACCTTAGTTAGCGAATAGAGAAAATGGCATGGCGAATGAAACCAATCCCAATAATGCAATGCTTTTGCTTCAAGTCACTACTACTATTACTACTACTACTACTACTACTACTACTTTTTAACATTTCTATTTTTTCCCCACTCAACTTTTTCTTCTCAACCTCAGTCACCTCCAACAATATCATCATCAGCACCAGTACTATATATCTATATATCTACCTTCTTCTTTACTATATCATTTCATTTCATTTCAATCTTCTCTCTTCTCTCTTCACACTTCACTCCTCATTTCGATTCACTCCTTATACGTAGTAAAGTACTACACGATGCTTAAGCGCTTCGTTGCATTGCAGTTTTCTAGTTTGTACTTTTATTTCGTTTCGTTTGTAACTTTCTTATTTAATACCTTACACATGAATTGAATGGAATAGAATCGTTTGGTATTTAAGTTAAGTCGAAAAGTTTGTAACAGCTCAGTAGTATCAGTTTAAAACTTACTTATTTTAGAATAAACAAATTTGTTGGATTCGATCTGTGTAGATTAGGAACCAATGGGAGCAAGATACCTCATCAATGCAGCCTCTATTGAGCAGCCTTACATTATAATACCCTTTATATAATATGCGATTAATCGATTTAGCTTAGTCTGTTAGTCTTTTTGTTAGTCTATCTATCTGTAAGTATGTACATACATAAAACATATTTCTATGAATATCATTCATTACAAATAAATAAGAGGTGTTATTTTGAAGCTGTCATTTTTTGAGATTTGACGAGTAGAAACTACGCCATTGAAATTATTAAAATTCACTATAAAAATGGTGAAAATTTTAAATCATAAAAATCATCTTGACTGATGAAGCCCATTTCCACCTGGATGGCTACGTGAACAAGCAAAATTTTCGCATCTGGGGCTCGGAAAAAACAAGAGTTATTGTTGAAAAACCTCTCCATCTTCTACGTGTGACTGTTTGGTACGGTTTATGGTCCGGCGGGGTCATTGGACCTTACTTTTTCGAAAATTAGGCTGGGGCAACAGTTACGGTGATTTGGTTATGGAAAATTTCATGAAAAGGATATGGTCCTGTAAGCGTGGTCGTGGTGGTCATTTTGCTGATGTTTTTTTTTCATTATTAACGGCATATCTTCCTCTTTATAATGAAATAAACATCCGATCATTTTTCTTTGAATATCAAAATAACACCTCTTATTGGAAAACCCTATACTTCAATAAGTTACTTATATAGGACTGTCCAATATTTGTCAAAATTGAAGCAATTGAACATATGTACAAGCAACTATATAATAGAAACATTTGCTTCGTTTATACCATTGGTCTCCAAACTACGGTCGGCGGTCCAAATTCGGCCCTCAATCCGGACCACGATAACTAATGGCTTATTGTTGTTATAATAAGTTGGATAAAGAAAACACAGAATGATAGAAATTATAGAAACTGGCAAGAATATTAAAACGGTGTTGGGCCTTGGAACTCAATGATGTAATCAATATGAAAAGTTTAGAGACCAATAGTTTATACGTTAGACAAATTGGAATTGACTGAGTTCGGATTGAGTTAGACAATTTTTTTTTTGTTTTTTGTGTTTATATTTACAATACTTACAAAGTCATTGCGTGCTTATTGAGAACGAATTTATGTTTATTTATAATGCAGAGTTGCCATATGCCTGAAATATATTGTGGGTTAATCATCAAAATAAGTTTGCATAAAATAACATAAAAATATAATGCATTGTAATAAAGTTGTACAATGAGATTTCAATATATTATTCACAAAATTATTAGGGAAATAAAAATATCCCAAAGTAGTTAAACCAACTGGCAATTCTGCACGAAACAACATTTTGAATTTCAACACGCTAAGCATTTATATTGAATTTCAATGCGCATTACAAAAATAACGTTTGGATTTCAATGCGAGCTTAGTGAACTTGCTTAGTGTACTCAATGCTTATTGAAACAAACGTTTACATAAGCGGATTGAGTCCATACGAACTCAGTCAATTCCGATTTAGAGATAGACAAATCTTTTACAGATGGTGATCACCTTTCACTTGTGTCTATGAAATTACAGAAACTAATTATAAATGAAACATAAATCTTAAAGAGGGCACATTTCTTACTTCTTTACAAGGAATATTGTGAAGAACCCTGAAATTTTTCATTGCTTATATGCCATAATGAATGTAGTATTATATATATATATATAGCTCACATATCAACCGATAATTGGATTCAGATTAAAAAAAAAAATGTATCATCTTTCATCAAAAGGTATAAAATGTTCAATGTAACCGAAGTTTTGTTGATGTTCTTATTGTTGCTGTTACTGTTGTTGGTTAGCAACGAACAACTATTTTTTATGGTAGTTGGTTTTTTATCAAGTACCATATCATGATTGTTGTTGTTCCTTTAGTATTTTCCTTCTGCTCTTGAGATTGTCTATCATAGTGGACTACACATCACTCTTCCTCCTCACTTTCCATGTGTTTGTTTCTACACACTTTGGCTATGAGAAAAACGCGGTTTTTGATAAGCTTTGAGCACTATCGTATCTTCTCTGAACCATCATATCACAATGTTGTTGTTGTTAACATCATCCTCCTCCTCCTCCTCCTCCTCCTCCTCCTCCTCCTCCTCCTCCTCCTCCTCCTCCTCCTCCTCCTCCTTATCTTCCTTCTGACCTTTTTCTTGTGGTTTTTGATATTCTGACTTTGTCACTCTTTACCTTTTTGCAGGATTTTCTATCACACACTACTCACTGATAGCTTTTAGAAAATTCTGACCAAGTCTCAAGTGGTTTTTACACCTTTCTCCAATAAATCTGTATGGTACATTAAGTTTATTAGTAAGTTTGTCACAAGGAGAACTTTCAGACCTTTGAGTAATTATTGGTTAATCATTTGACCTGTTTGTCTATGTCTCATGGTATACAAATGAACTCTTTAATTTTTGACATAAATATTTTCCATTGTTGTAATAGAATTTTACTTTAATTTTAATTTTAATTTTGATTGGAAAAGACAGAATCAAGTCCCGAGGACTCGAAAACCAACCAATATCAAAATTGTACATTTTCTCATTACAAAAAATTTAGAAATTCTTAGAAATCCTAAAGAATAAGAAGCCAATAAATCAGAAAGAAAGTCTGTAATTCATTTAATCAAGTTAAGATAATGACAAGGTTTCCCAAGGAATTTAGTGTTTACCCTTAGATATGCTTAACCAATGTGACAATTTACTTGGGCTAAGTGGACCCGAAATTCAATTTAAGCCCAACTAGTCAAACTGCCCGACTAAGTATTTGTTTCATTCTTTTGCCTTTGATTTCAACCTTCAAACTTCTTCTAGAAGTCTTCATTCAGAGAATACTCGTATATAAATACATTTCAATATAAGATCACTTTATTTTTCTCAAACTATATAAAATGTTCGATCAAAACCAAATTCCTTCCTGACTGATCCTTGAACGGCTTGAGAATTTTTTTTTTTTTTTTTTTTTTATTTGATTTGAAGGTACACGATGTAAGTAGCTTAGTTGCAGTTGAAAGATACAAAACGTTTTTCATTATGTCGATGTCGATGACGATGATGATCATCATTCAGACAAAAAAAAAAAAACAAAAAAATTGAAGAGATGTTACTGACTGACTGAGTAAGTGACAGAATGCATGGATGAGTTAGTCATTGAAAGAAGAAGGAACAATGACAAAGTTAAAGGCGGCGGCAACAGCAGCAGCAGCAGGAGCCGCAAATACAATTCACAATCAGCTTCTGACACTGACAAACTGTCCATTTGGGGCTTTGAGAAAATAAAAGAAACAAAACCAAAAATAAAAACAAAAGAAAAAGGAAAAGAATAAATGAAAGAAATAACTAAAGAGAAAAAATCTTCAAAAGACTTCAAAGTCTGAAAGCTTTGAACTAAACACAACTGAACTGAACTGCGGGCAATAATGAAATGCTGTCAGCAGGACTACAGGCAGACAACAACACCACCACCACCACCACCGCCACCACCACCACCAACAACAACAACAACAGCAGCATCAGCAACAAACTCAAACAGATTCATAGTTCAGTTCAACTCACAATATAGTTTCAATGCAATTCTTTTTAGCTCTTCTCACTGGCAGACTAAGCGATGGGCACCAGCCTTAGGGGGCCCCACATTTCATCAAGTCCATGATAATCATATGCCAAACAAAGACATAATATTAAAAAAAAAGGGGTTAAATCTTGTAATTCAGATGCCTCCCAAATCTCTAAAACAATGTTTCTTCTCATCTGAGAAAGTGAACTTCGTAATGCTTAATGAACAAATTCCAAATCAAATGCAACCCAAATCATAAATATTATAAGATTTCAGTGATATATCTAGTTACCTCTTTCATTTCCGATCCAATTGGCTTCTCATTTCAAATATTGTAGCTTTGCCGCCCCAGACTACCGAAGTCCTAACACCTAATGCCCCTGGTCCTGTTGAGTTTAGTAAAAGTAGTAGTAGATCTACTAAGTAACCACATAGTAATGCAGCAATATGTTTTTAAGCGAAAGAAGTTTCTTTTCCATTTTTATTTATGAAACTTGAGTTTCAGTTGCTGCCCAACCCTGTGAATGAATGAATGATGTTGACTTTTGATAGAAGAAAAGCAAACTAAAAGCAAAAGAAATGAAAATAATGTGAAAAACAAAAAAAATATACAAAAAATATCTCAAAGTTATTACAAAAGAATTCAGCGCACATTGGACACACACACACACACACACACACACACACACACACACACACACACACTACAAATACCTAGGCACACAAATACACAGATAAATATACCCACCCAGTGGACCAAGCATCCGTTTTTGAATGGACGTCCGCCTAAACTATCGCAAACGGTGAGGACAAAAAAAAACCGATGTCTTTTTAACATTCGCTCAACTATCGTAAACGTGATCACAAATGATTGTCCACAGAGGACTAAAAAAAAATTTGCATTCTTTGTTTATCATTCGAAGTGAAAAGTGAATATTGAGTGCTAAACAGTGATGCCATTTTAGCCTTTTTCCGGACAGATCTGTTCTTTTTTAAACTAACCTATCCTATCAATCTATAAAAATGCCAAACATCCCGTATCCGGAAATCTATCCTTTTTTGGTGTTAATGTATTATTTAATTTATTATTTTTTTTTTTTTTTATTCTGTGATAATAACATTGAAACTGATAAGTTTTGGCCCGAGACTATTTACTATGAGGACTCAACAGGGAACAAATATTTTTTTAACCTAGCAACATTTGCCGTGAATTTGTTGTCGTTGCCGTGGTCAAATGCGTAAGTTGATTGCTTATATAGCAAAGTATCTTTGGTAAAAAGTAAATTGCGAAATCGGATTCAAATACAAACTTTAAACGCAATTTTCTCTGTCAGGTTAAGTTGCACTGTTTTTACATAAGAAATTATAATACAATTCACTTGTAAAATCCAAAAACAAAATTTTGTTACTTAACTCCGCAGAGGACGTCCCGCTTTGACAAAAAAATTATAAATGGTCACGTTAGAAAAATTATAGCAAGTTGTTATTCTGGGTTTCTAAAGGAAAATAGAGTTTTTCATAATTTTTTTTTTTTTTTTGTATAGAAGAGCTCTGTGTAGATTCGGAACAAATATATTTCAAACTTGAGTCGTGGTTTCGATTCCCGGTCAAGTCTGGTCCTGCACTTTTCTAATATCCCCTAATCCTTCCTACCTCTCCCCCTAAACTGAACACCTTTGTCGCTATTGCTCATATTATTAACTAAATTATAATTTATAATCTTAGTTCTACATAAAAAAAAAAAAAACTCACTTATTAGATTTGGATTGCGATGGCACAGCGTATGCTGTAACACTTATGAGGTTCCAGATAAATATTTAAACATGATTGGCACTAATTCCTCCTACAGTATTGCCGCAGAAGAAGAGGATTATGACCTCATAAATGAGACAATAAAGCTTATCTAATTTATAATAATAAATTTATAACTTTAAAATTACTAAAAATAAAAATAATAAGGCAATAAATTTTGTCCTGTTTTCTGTCCTTTTTTAAATATATTTTTTCCCTTTTTTCCCGGATTT
Organism: Amiota mariae; assembly: GCA_035041805.1. Taxonomy (NCBI): domain Eukaryota; kingdom Metazoa; phylum Arthropoda; class Insecta; order Diptera; family Drosophilidae; genus Amiota; species Amiota mariae. The sequence goes on along the minus strand of JAWNKV010000965.1, from coordinate 12,762 downwards.
TCGAGGTCGATTGATTGTCCTGTTTTTGTGATACTACCTATCACCTATTGAATCAATGGTGCTAAACAAAAAAAAAAAAAACATATATTAAAAAAATGTAAATATTAAATGAAATTAATTTTGTAATTTGTGATGTTAATGTAATAATAAATGTGTAGAAGAGTATTGTGATGTAGCGTTCAGTTTTTGTGTTTTGAATAGAAATTACAACACACATCGCTTATTCTAACCAAAAATTCAACAGACAACAAAAAATGTATCAAAGGCCTAAAAACAACATTGGGTATTCGAAGTAAGTTTTATTGGTAGTAATATATGTTTTTGTGTACTTTGTTTATTTACGCAACAATTTTGTTTCTTCACAGGTGCTTTCAAATAGAAGTTCAATTTGGAAGACGCCGATTTCGACCGAACCACTCAGAAATTCTTCCAGTACGCTCATGACAGAGTGAAGAGGTGTGAGGTAGTTGCTGGGAAACGCCAAAGAATGTAGTAGCTAATCTTTTTTTTTTTTTTAAATATTATATTAGTTTGTAAGATTCTTGTTTTATGAAACGTATTTTTATTTTTTTTTTATTTTTTTAGTCGATTATTATTTTTTTTTATATTAAATATTGAAATCTGTAAAATTTTGTCATTTAATTATTTCATTAATGATTCGTAAAAGTATCCTTTTAGATTGAAAAACATATCGTTAAAGATATAAGAAAAGACTCGTAAGAGTATTTGCTAATAATATCAAAATTGATACCTAAAAACGCTCGCAAAAGAATCGAAAATGTTAACAAAAATGATACATAAAACGAACGCAAAAGATTCGCTAATGTATCTTTTGTAAATATCGTAAATGCTGCCACAAACTGAACGACATGTGATTCATTTACGCATCATTTTCGGATCCGCGAATGTTAGTTTTGTCCGCAAAAGACCCGCGATTGATATCATTTATGATAGTTTTGGTCCGCTGGGTACACACTCACTGATACTTAAATTCATAGAAGACACAGGAAATCATTTTTTCTTGTTATATGTTTATGTATTATATTTATGTATATTACAATATTTTTGATTCAGAAAAAAATTCACAAGGAATCTTCATGTTTTTTGTCTTCATATTTCTTGTTGTTTTATTATTATTATTTTTTTTTTTCTTTTAATATTTCGATTGCTCGCGCGTTTGGCAATAAAATGCAGAAACACATACAAATACAATAGTAGTAACTTTTATAAACACACACACACACACACACACACACACACACACACTCACTTAAGTGTTCTTACAAAAGGTTTGTTTGTATGTACAATGAAGAGAATGAAGAGTGATGTGATGTGATGTGATGCGTTGCAATATATTTGTACTATTACTAGTATCTGCTGGTACTCATATGATAACTGAAACGTTTGCCTAAGGCTGACGAAATACGATGTTTGTTCGTTTGTTCGTTTGTATGTTTGTTTGTTTGTTTGCTTGTTTCTTTATATCTTTGTATATATGCAGATAGTAAAAGGAATATTAACAACAAATAAGACAAAAAGAAATAATAGTAACAGGACAAGGACAAGGACAAGAGTACAAGGAAGTCAGTCATAAGGCAGCAGGCAGCAGGGAGGTAAAGAACAAACAATAACAACGACAACAGCAACAAAAGTTTAATTGTATATAGTAGTAGTAGTAGTAGTAGTAGTAGTAGTAGTAGTAGTTGGTTTATGTTCTTCTTCATGTTGTTGTCGTGTTGTTAGTGTTGTTGGTGTTGTGGCAAAAAACAAACTTCCAGAAGTTATTCAGTACGCATAACGATAAACGCCCCCTTTTTGGGTCAGTCAGATACTATACTATCCTATAATACTTTCGTATCTTGTATCTTGTATTGTATGTAGTATGTAGCATCTTTTATTCGTTATTGTTGTTGCTGTTGTTGTTGTTGTGCAATACAATATAAAAATATGGTTATGGCCATGGCTGGTAATACTAACAACATGAATGTGATTGTTGTTGTTGTTGTTATTGTTGTTATTGTTGTTGGTTGGTTGGTTGTTAAAGAAGCTGCAGACAGTAGTAGCATTAAAAAAGAGGCAAGTAACAAAAAACAGCCAGCGACTGAAGCAAACCAAAGCAAAGCAAAGCAAAGCAAAACTTGAACAATGAACGGCCATCAGCCACTACCAACAACAATAACAATAAAAGCAATAGCAACAACAACAACAACAACAACAAATATGGTAACAACAATAGTAACAGCAACAGCAGCAGTAACAACAACATTCAGCACCAACAACTTGCTACTACTACAACAAGCTTCAATCCTTGGCAACAGCGATGACGACGATAATGGCAACAACTATTTTAGCCATCGCCATCGCCTTTGCCTCATCTCTTCCCATCTCTTCTCATCTTAAAGATTTTTTTTTTAATTTTTTATTTTTTTTTTTTATGTATATTTTTCTGCTTTAACTTTTTCTTCTTCTTCATCGCCGTCATCGTCGTCGTGGTTGTCTTTTTTATTTGTGCCAAGTGGCAACTTGTACTTTATACTTACATTAATTTTTTTTTTTTTCATTTGGTTTTGTCTTCTTTACGCTTCGTCGTTCCATTTGCTATTGCTTCTTCCTTGTTATGTTTACTACTCCGCCCAATCTTACTGCCATCCACTGCCATCGGTATCATCATCAATGTTACCATACTCCATACTCCATCCTCCACCATCCTTCCATTCACCATCTTCCACCTTTAGCTCCTTTACTTCCATGCCTGCCTTCTTGTTAGGCTACCAATACTCTGAAGAATCTAAAGTATAGTAAGTACTTACTACACTTGCAGCAAGCAAAATACATAAAAGACACGAATGACAAGACAAACTGACAGACAGACGGACAGACAAACACAGAGAGAGAGAGGGAGAAACAGACATAAGGATAGATAGTGGGACAGACAGACAAAACGACAGAGTTGCTGCTGAAACAACCAAGTAGCAGCAACATAAGCCAAAGCAAATCGAACCCAACCAAACCAAAACTAAACTAAACTGAACTGAACTGAACTGAACAGAGCCAAATGACGACAACTTCTTAAAGCATTTTTCTTTTTACAATTTCATTTTATTTTATTTTATTTTTCCTTTTCCTTTTTTACAATATTTGAAACGCTTTTCTTCAATTCATTCATTTTTTTTATTCTATTATTATTTTTTTTTTTTTTATTTCCTTTTCCATTTTCTATTTTTTTTTTATTTTTTTATATACATAGTAGTATATTTTTTTTTTATTTATACTTTCATTGCCTCCTCTTTCTTTCTTCTATCGATTTTAAAGACTAAGACGACGACGTTTATTTGAGCAAAAGAAAAATAGTTGCATAAAATAAAAAATAAAAAAACAAAATGAATGAATGAAAGAAAACCACTTAAACTCGTTTTGAATGAGAAAATAGGGAGGATCGAAGGAGCACAGCAGATATTTAATGGGGTATTTGCCACAAGACTAAGTACAATCACACAAAAAATTAATAGAAAAAAAATCCCTTCGAATTAAAAGCAAAAAACAAAAAAAAAAACAAGAAACAAATTTTGAATTGGAAATACTAAGTACATACAATAAAGGAAATGAAATGAGAATTGAGAATTTTTTATTTTGGTAAAAAAAAAAAAAAAAAAACTCAATCAAATTTGATAAAATTGGCACAGAGTCTAATCTCATCACTTCTTACCTGAGTTGTTTACTACGACACTACAACCATGCGGCACATAATAGTAAGTAAGTAAGTAAGTAAGTAAGTTAATCTTTCTACCACCTGAGAGTCATTTTCTTTATCAAATCAAAAAGCATAGTAATATATAAGTGACTGATATTATTACACAATATGAATTTAATTGCAATAAAGAACTGCGTCACCATGAAGCTGATTGAATGGGCACAATTCAACCATCAGAATTCTGCAATCAACCGGAAGTGTTCTAAGATTTCCCTACCCGAGAAGGGTATACAGTACATTAATTTGCCTGCAGAACAGTCCGTCCATCATGCCCTCTGTGTGAAGCCGATTTAACCGTAGACCATCTTTTGGAGAGCATCAAGACCTCCCTTTTTGGTTACCAAGTTCCATCCCAACTATTAGAAACTCCAACATCCCTTTACATATCCAAATTTTATAATATTTTTAAGTACTCAAACATAAATATTTAGGACATTGATATAATTAAATCACGATTCGAAGGCCCTAGTATCTATAAAGTACTTATAATAAAATTTCGTGGATATAACACAAGTATCAGAACTCTGAAGTTATTTACAACTCTCAGTAACCAGTCACGTGAGTCAATAGAAGGGCATCATAATTTCAAAATTTTAACATCCTTGGTATTAACTAATCAAACTATAACTAGGAACTACTACTTAGTAGTCCTAGATGCTAAGAATTTGTCGCATTCGGTCAAAATACCATAATTCCGATAGCATGAGTTTTTTGTTTTGAAAAAAATTTAATCGTCAAAATAAAATACATCTGTGTGTTAAATCATTCCTGACTTCTCTTTGTTTCTAGCCATCAAAGCTCTATCTGCTCATAGCACTAAGAGCAAAGCAATTCATAGTACGGTGGCGGCTCTTAACCAGTCTCGGCAGCATTCAATTACGATTATCTGGGTGCGTGGTCATTGTGGCCTTACGGGTAACGATATGGTGAATGAATGTGCTAGGAGGGGATCGTCAATGCCTAGATTTTTAGCAGTTTCTTATATTCTTAGACCGATACAAGGCATACTATGAAGACTGGAAGCTAGTACGATATAGCTAGCAGATAGTAGGTGGACAAATAAGCCTGGTGGTACTGTTGCTAGGACACTCTGGCCAGAGAGTATTCAACATCTCCTCTTGTTTTGTCGGAAAATCGCGTTCTTTGAGGAATTGGACAGTTTGGCAAAGGTGTCACTAGGAGACTTGGATTTGTTTGCGTAATCTTCAGGTTCAGATGGAGATCTCTAGAGCCATCCAGGTTTTGTCTATTCATTCATAATCAGGCATCACAATGGGCCACAAGGCTTCTGGGTAAACTCGCGTGTATTCGCGAGCAACCTATCTACCAACATAGACTCTCCTTGTTTCTAATGTTAAAAGATTATCCTAAGTGTTTCGAAATGCGCTTTGAAGGCTTTTCCAAAATACAAAGTTGACCACGCTTTTGAATCACTAATGAATTGATGTAATAATTATATTAAAAGAAGAGAAGAATAAATTTAAATGAAATCATAACTTTAAATAAATTCCAGATTCACTTCATTTTAATCTCATATACGAGGTGTCTTCAAAAAGTAAGAAGACTTTTTCAGAAGACTACTTTCAGAGCTTTTCAAATGGATTTTTTTCTATGCAACTTAATAAATACATAGTATAAAATCAACTTGTATTGCAAAGTCTCAAATTGCAAATCTCGATTGAGATTAATTTTTAATTATGTTAATATTCTCGCATGAAACGAAGAAGTAATTCTACGTTGCGAGTTTGTTGCAAAAATAATGCAACATATGAATTGTTCTTTTATTCCAAACCCATCACCCTGAATCAACTTGCTATTACCAAAACTAAACTAAACGACTAAGTCTAATAATAAATAACCTTTCCACAGTGAACTGAACTCAGGTAGAACTCAGTTTTAATTCTGGTCACTTTTCAAGAAGTAAGTAGCGCTGCCAACTTTTTTGTCATTGTTATGAACTTTTTGGCATTGTTGTCAACATTTAGATCGATAAATCAACTGAAACAATTTTAGGTAAATTGAAAATTGTAAAATTTTCTTTAAAATTTTTAATAAAATACGTAAAAGAAATGAAAAAGTGAGCCGCATGTACGAGTATTGTTTGTATAAAATGCGAATTGTTTTTAATCATGCATTTTTCACAAAAATTCCATTTTAAATTCTCATAATTCGACTAACTTTTGCTTTGTATATACGAGTACTACGAGTATATCCAAAACAATAAACAACTGTTCAGAACTAACATTATGAACACCAAATCAGAACTCAAAACATTTTACTTACTATGGAAAGGCTATAAATCTAAGTCGACTCAACAAGAATTATTATTGCGATGTTGATCATGGCAATATTTATCACATCTGCTTTATTGTTTGTTGGTTTTCATTACCAAGATTCACCATCTGGATCACCTGTTCCGTTTCCCGGATAAGTGATCTATAATTAAAATAAAAATATTAAAATGTGATTTTTTCGGTTTTCACTCAAACTTAGTTTTTCTAATTCACCCGTGCAAAGCAAATAACATAATAAAGGATGCGCAAATCATAACAAATGTAATCATTTATTTATGAAGCTCTGGTGGCATTGCGATATTTTAAGCTAAGATTACACGATTGTTCGTTCTAACTAATGTGAATTTGTTCATCTAACTTGTTTGGTTCAAAAAAAATGTTCGTCGTTAGTGAAGGTGTTCACGAGAGATTTTAGTGTTCGATGTTTTGTTTGCGCAGAATAGAAATGTTTCTATCTTCCGTGTGTTCGTTCGAACATGTTCGACAATGGATGTCAATGATTGCACGAACATCATACATTTGTGAAAAATATTTTTAGAGTGAACACATGCCAAAGAATTTTGTCTCGATTTTATCGATTGCTTTCAAAATGAGTCAACATTGTAACGAAATAAAAGTGAGAAGCATAAAAATAAATATTTGTGCAATATATCGTGGGACAAAGGCCAATTAAAAATTTCAAGTCTTCATAATTTTATCCAGTGGCCAAAGAGCGCAGAGTAGCTGAAAACATTTCATTATAATGTCTTGTCACTGAATTTCGAGAGCTACTAAACTTAATAACTCTTCATAAATTCAGCTATCCTTGCGATGAAAATTCTTCAAATCCACGGATAAGGTTTCATTCAGCTTCTTCAACAGTTTGATGTGGATGAATTTTTCTCGCTTGGTGCATCACTCTTTCATCCGCATACTGTGCTTTCTTTTTTGTACTTTTTATACTCTTTACGCAGTGAATAGTATTATAAGTTTGTCATGAAGTTTGTAACACACAGAAGGAGACATCGGAGACCCTATATCAGCGCGACGAGACGACTTGATCTAGCCATGTCCGTCTGTCCGTCTGTCTTTCTGTGCGTCTGTATGCATGCAAACTAGTGCCTCAGTTGTTCAGCTAGAGAGCTGAAATTCTGCACGGAGCTTTCTTTTTACTATACTCAGTATATTTGTCAGAATCAGACGAATCGGACCACTAGGTCCCCATAGTTTTTATCCAACTGAAAGTTTATATTAGAAAAACTTTGTTCGCCTAGTTAGTGGGCATTTCAATTCTTCTTTAACGAACAAGTTCGACTTACAAATTCACAAATGAATGCCCTGCTTAAGGCTATTAACACCTTCTCGTTATCAAAAAAAAACTGTGAACACTTTTCTATAGAATATCATTCAATAATTTAATATATTCAGTACTCCACTTTCTGCTGAGTAAATTAAAACTAAGTTCGTTCACTATGCCCAATAAGTGATAAATAACTGATTTAAATTGGATCATCGTTTATAATGAAACAACAAAAAATGCTTATAAAAAAATGTAAGTTCTTTTGAAAAATATAGGACAACGAAAATTGGAAAATATATAAATTGATACACTTATAAACAAAAGTTCTCATGAAATTAGAATAAACTATTGTGGTATAATTTTTAAGTGTTTAAATGAAAGATAAAAAAAATTTCAAATTTTTATATTTTTCAAGATTTACTCAAAATGTCAACAAACTAAGTACAAAACAACAAAATTAAAATCAAAATAAAATGAAATTACATCGACATCGACATCGACATCAGCATCAACATCAACATCAGCATGAACATCAACATCAACATCAACGACATCAACGCGTTAGTTCGGAGTCAATTTTATAAATTATTTAAACGAAATTTCTACTAAATATAAGATAGAGTAATAAGACCCGAGATTAAAGCATCCCGTTGAGCTTAGATTGACATAGTCGTAAACAAATGTTTTCACATGCCTCATACAATTCCACACACAGCAATACATACACGAACATCTAAGTATCTATGTATGTGTATATACACTTATGTAGATGAATGGATGGATGGATGGATGGTTGGTTGGGTGCCTAGTTATATTGTAGATAGATTAACAAGATAGTACTCTATATGTAACTTGGCCTATGCCAAAGTGGTAAGCATGGAAGTTATCAGATTGACGTATGGGGATGCGTATAGTTGTGTTGTATACGGTGAGTGAGTTAGTGAGTGAGTGTACATTTATACGTACATATATTTGTTTAACGGCAGCAACAAGACACAGATTTAAGCTGTTGCAGCCCTTTTTGATGACAAATGATGATGAAACCTCATCACAAAACTCTTCATTTCCACCATCATCATTATAACCATCACCAACACCAGCATCATCATCACCAGCATCATCATCATCATCATCTGATACTCATTTACAATATTTTTACTCTTGCTCTGCTCTATTTCTATATCTATTTTGTGTAGTGTAGCGCAACATAACACTTGCCGAGAAGGAGTGTTTGTATTTTATGGATTACTATACCTGATAGACAGACAGAAGAACAACGGACTGATGGTTTACCGGATAGATGCATAAATGGACATATAGACAGACAAATAAACTAACTTACTATATCTGCTTGTTTGCTTCATGTTAAATCATCCTTTCTACCTTTGTGCTTATATCTACTATATCTCTCTAGTGGCAATCGTTTTGTATTTCGTTCTTTTGCTGCTGTTGCTGTTGCTGCTGCTGCTGCTGTTGCTGTTGCTGCTGCTGCTGTATGCAAATATATCTAGATGCGCAAGTGTCATTTGCATTTTGCTTTATTTTAGAGACGCATATTTTTCGGAACCTTGTTATGAATGCAAATCTCCTTTAGCTTTCTCCCTCACAATAGCTAACAGACAGATAGACAGGCAAACAGGCAGACAGACAAACAAACTAAAATACACAAAGACAGATTGACTCAGTACCTGACTGACTGAATGACTGTTGGACTATTTGACTGACTGACTGATTGACTGACAGCATGTCATATTGCTGATTGTTGCTTTGATAGGCCTATCATTCACTTTGTAACCCTTCCCCTGCCGCCAGTCACTCTGTATCTCTTCTCTTCTCTCCTTCACTTGATCTCTGCTACTACATACTAATGTATATTGTTGTATCTTTGTATCTGCCATTCTTACACATTTCATTTTATGTACAAGTATTTGACTTAAGCACTTCGATTTCAGTTTCAGATACAATTTTGCAAATCTTTGAAATTCAGAGTGTGCGTTTGCAATATTTGCAGAAAGTACAAAGTCCAACAGCTGCTAAAGGATTTAATAATGTGTGTATCTACTACAACTCAACTACTTACATACTTACTAACGTACGTCATACATTTATATGTACAATGCATCTCAATGGAGGTCAACGTTAAGCTGCTGCGGCTTAAATTAAGTCGCCGCACACATCAGCATTTTTCCTTGCTCTACTGTCTACTGTCTACATACTTTGCCTACCTTTGCCACACGCATACTCAGTTGATTGTTTCGCATGACTTTTATTTACGTTTTTTTTGTTTTTTTTTTTTTTTGTTAATAATAATGTAGATCCTACTTAAGTGCAAAAACGAATAATATAATTGAATGGAAATTTGTTCGCACTTTATTCAATTCAGATCCGCACATTTTTGGAATTACTCAGTAGTTTAACTCACAGAATTGACTCATAAATATTGTAGATAAACCTTAGTCAATGGTTGGTCAAATGGACATGCACGGCAGAAAGTATCAACGGACGGACGGACAGACGGACAGACGGACGAATGAAATCAAGGAAGAAACCAGAGAAAAAAGAATAAAAAGGTAGAAAACTAGAGAGGTAGAAAGGAAGGAAGGAAGGAAGGAAAGATAATATTGTATAATATCTAATTCTATTCTATTCTATGAAATTGGAATTTTAAAATTTTTTTTTTTGGATTTTAAATTTGTTGCGTGAATAGTATTATAACACACAGATAGATACATCGGAGACCCCATACAATATATATATTCTTGGTCAGCACGACGTGACGAGTGACGAGATCTAGCTATGTCCGTCTGTCCGTCTGTATGTCTGTATGTATCCAAACTATTCCTTCAGTTTTTGAGCTAGAGGGCTGAAATTTTGCATGAAGCTTTCCTTTTATCATACGCAGTACATTTGTCATCATGAATCAGCCGAATCGAACCACTAGGGGGGATACCTCCCATACAAATCGGTATTCAAATGAAAGTTCTTATTAGAAAAACTTTTTTGTTTTTTATACCATCGACATGAAATTTGAACATTATAAGATTCTGATCCATATCGACGAACCATGAACATTTCAAGAGCCTCGAACTACTAGGAGGGTTACGCCCCATACAAACCTGGATCCAAATTCAGGTTCTTATTAGAAAAACTTTTTTTGTTTTTTGTACTATCGACTTGAAATTTGTGCACTCACTATAAGTGTCTGACCCAATTTTATAAATTTCAAGACCCTCGGACCACTAGCAGGGGCGTAAAGAGTATTACAACTCCGGCATAGCCAAAGTCAGTCTTTTTTCAAATTTTTTTTTTTATGTTTGTTTATTTTTCCATTTTTAGTCTAAATTTCAGAAGGTAAAGGAAAGGTGTGTAGTGCTTTGATAAATATCTATCAGACTTCTGCAATGAATACATATATGAATCCATACTAAATGCATTCATGCACAGTTCCAATTTCATATGTTCGTATGGAATCCCTTTCCAATAAAAAAATAATCGGTTCACAATTGAAAGAAATAAAAGAACCTCCTCCTTTTTTGAAGTCGCTTAAAAATTAGATTGTATTACTAAATACGAGTACATACTATAAACTTGAATGTAGATAGGCATTTCTATAATATAATATGTAATATATATTAATTTTTTGTTATGAAATTGAAAGTTTATTTCGAAAGAAAATTGTTTTTTTCATCATCTTTAGAGAATCTTTTTTAGCAGACAATATTTTCTGGATCAAAGAAAACAAGTGTGAGTCACCGTGGTCCGATGAATATGCTTATCAATTAGGATAAAAGTTCTCACTCCATTTTTGTATTGATCTCCGCAACATGTGACCGACGACGACTGCCATGATGAAAAGTAATGTATGATACAATTATCATATCTGGCAATTTTTATGTTTTTTCACTTTCAATAAAAACCATTACACATACTGAAAACATTTGCCTAAAGTTGACAGATTATCACAACATTGTCAGATGTAATTTAATATTACTATAAGTATACTAAAAGGCATCTGTTGAAAATGGATTTAATCTAATAATGTAGATAAAAGAATATGGCGCCATTCAATTTAAACAGTTTCTTTCGAATTAAATATAATAAATGATCACATTTTCCATAAATATTGTAAAATCAGATTGATATATTTTTATATATGTAGTATTTAGTCAATTGGACCTTGAATATAAATGCATTTTACTAAGAAAACTCAAAAATGATGTCATTTTTGCAAATCAATGATGGCAAATCATTCAATGATTCAATAACTTTGCTACTACTAAATGAGGCTCAAAGCAAATACACATGTAGTTCCAATTGTGACAACATAATCGTCGGAAAGGAAAATTCCACTTAAAAATACTCAAAGCAACCCTGAAATTCGGTCACTAGCCAGTTGTTGTTGTTGTTGTTGTTGTAGAAATTTTTAAACTTTTTAAGTTGCTTACCAAAAAATTTTGATTATGTTCAGTGTGAATCGGGCAAAAGTAGTATGAATCGATATAAACATGAAATATATAAACGATTAAATGCAAATAGTATAGAATTATGATTTAGTCATTGAACTGTTTAACGATTACTGAAAGAGGTAACAAAACAATTGTATTTTGAAAACTTGTATGTGAAAGATCATATTTCTGGCCCACAATATGTTTTCTCTGCGATTTTATAATAACCGAATTATCATTAAAAACAATAGAACTTTCTGTCTTTTGGCTTTGTGACCCTAAGAGGCAAATATTTCAAGATAACAGAAATTAAAGTAACGCTATATTATCGGTATTCACTGCAAAATATGTATATGGCGTCACACCAGTTGGTGGATCTCACAAATGTGACCACCTGTGACAGGGTCGGAGGGGAAGTGGTTAAAAAATCATGAAATTCGTATAACGTAATATGTTGATGACCCCTTTTGTGTAAAATACCGCGACTGATTGTCAATTCATCTTTGAAGTTCGTTTTAAGCTAGCAACGACCACAGTGACTATGCGATACGCGCTCTTTCCTTCTCAACAAATGAAAATTGAGAGAGAGAGAGAGAGAGAGAGAGAGCTCTGCCGATCAGATCGCTTGTGTAATAGCCGACAAATGACGCTTCTTATTTCTCTTATACTAGAAAAGATAGTCAGACGGCACTTAAAGCTTTGCAATCCACCGTTGTAAAATCTAAGCTCGTAGGGGAATGTAGGATGGTGATAAGCGAGCTAAGTCGTAGAGCGGATGTCACTCTCTTATGGGTTCCCAGCCATAGGAACATTGATGGAAATGAGAAGGCTGACGAACTAACTCGTTTTAGTGCATCTCTTGATATATCGCTAACGGAACAGGCCCCCATTCCCCTGGTGGTCATCAAAAGAAGCAACTTCCTGCTTTTCCTTCAGCAGGCTAATAGTAGATGGAAAGATCTCGAATCATGTAGAGTGGCACGTGCTATCTGG